>JAOTRC010000002.1:9844538-9857236 GCA_027497675.1 Cyprinella lutrensis | reverse complement strand
GTTAATGGCGTAGACATACACGCGGATAGCTCAAAATGCGTAGAGATAACACGCCACTTGACTCGAAAGTGGCGTGTATGTATACGCAAAAGTCATGATGTCATGTTGCTTTGCTTGAGATCACAACAATAGCAAACTGCAATAAAAACAATTCTCATTTAAGAACCTGTTTCACACGGATCTACATCACAATAGGGAAAAACAGACTTCCAATTAATGCCGACTTTAATGACATCATACACGTTAGGTGTTGGCACTTTATTCATCGAATTCTGAGATCATTATTGTTGTTGTGTGTGTGGTATTAATTGGTTTGTTTTAGTGCTAAATTAACCATCCAAACAAACCATTCAGGGTCAGGCTTTTTTCTCTGCACCAGGCCTAATTTTGATGAATATGTCAGAAATTCACTTGCGTGTGATGACCATTCTGCTGTGTTCAGGAGGATTTCTTGCCAAAAAAAGAGAGGCAGATTGCTTACAAAATATGATAGAGAGAAAAATGATCTAAAGCCCTCCATATTGTGTCACATATCAATGCGAGTGTCATAGACAATATGACACTCATACATCAATTCTTTGTTTATGGCTTTGATTTCGAAGAATCCCTCTGCTAGCAGGCGCTCGAAAACGAAACATTGTTTTTTTTCCCCCCTTGGCCAGATAAACAAGGCACATCGCTTCTGCAATCATTCTAAAAGGAGGGAATTACATTAAACACATAAACTTAAAAGACTCGCCGGCTCTTTGGATACAATCCCCACCTGTTACCAGCCCTGTCGCTAAAAGCCATTCGGGGTAACAACAAAGCACATCGATGTGTCATGGCCACTGCTCGGGCTCAGAGCTGCCGCCGTCTCCACCTGTAAAATGCTAATTTGACCCGGTTGAGTGTCCACACAGCGGGCATGCAGATGAGCTTACTGAATGACTGTCTGGCAAACAAAACCCTTGTCTGAAAGATTTATTTATTTTATTTATTTTGGATCATTTTTATTCATGTGGCAATCTCTGTGGTCAGTGTGAACATCGGATAATGGAGCACTTTGAGGCTTTATTAATGATATAATACTGTTGTCACAGTGGTGTTTAGTTTGTTTTCATTTGGACTTGTCTGCCTGTCATCACGTCACCGAGGGGTTAATCCACCAGCCGGAAACTGAAGTCTCCCCGGGGTCCGCCATTGGCTAGCAAGCCTTCACCTGCTGTTAGCATTCCATTTAATTCATTTTGGCGTCACTTTGACAGCGAATAACTTTAAATCCAAAACTAAATAACTAAAATTCAAATGCAGTACCTACTTGGATAGTATGCAATTTTAGACGCACCAGGGGTTAAAGGGATACTCCACTTTTTTTTTTGGAAATAGGCTCATTTTACCACTCCCCCAGAGTTAAACATTTGAGTTTTACCGTTTTCAAATCCATTCAGTCGATTTTCTGATATTTAGAAGAATATCAGTAACCAGACAGTATTTGGTCTCATTGACTTCCATAGTATATTTTTTTCCTACTCTGGAAGTCAATGAGACCAGAAACTGTCTGGTTATTCAACTAAATCTCAGAAAATCGTCTGAATGGATTCAAAAATGGTAAAACTCAACTGTTTAACTTTGGAGTTGTAAAATGAGCCTATTTCCAAAAAAGTGGAGTATCCCTTTAACTTCATGATATAAAATAGACATTGTAGGGATTGAACAATTTGGTTTGCTCTGAAGGTGTGATGTGTGCTCCCCTGTTACGTGCTTAAAATAATATGTGCATTTCCATCCTAACCTCATCCTATCTTTGTTTTATTGTATTGACCATTCAGGAAACAATTCCCTTAGTAAAAACTTTTCTTTTTTTTCAAGTTGTCTCTCCATAGGCAAATGTAATATTAAGATTAAGCTCACAGATAACAGATTAACCTACAATTATACTATTTGTTGTGGTGCTAAGTAAAGGAAATGAAAGGTTGAGAGGCTATTACCATATTTTATTAACACAAAAAATGTCTTGACTTTTTCTTTTTTTGCTTGGCTGGTTCGGAGTCCTGAGAGAGAAGCTCAGAGGACTTAAGGGTCCCTCAGTACGAATAATAGAGTGGGTCTCAGCCCATTATCCCAAATGCCCTGTTCTTTATGTGTCCTCTTGAGAGTGATGCAGATGAGAGGGAATCCAGTGGGTGTGCATAATAGCAACTGAACTTACTTTGGCCTTTACGATTTTGGCGGTGTGTCATCACATGCTGCATAGTCATGTCTCCAGAGTGGGTAATTTTTAAAGACAAATGCCATGGGTAAAAAAAAAGAATAAGAGTTGTCCACGAAGAAGGCTTTTTTTTAGACTCTGAGCACTCGAAGGTTTGTGGCAGGCTTGCAGCGGCAGGGTTTTCACGTGGTACTGAGAAAAGCGTTTTTTTTCCCCCACCATTATATAAAACTAATATAAATAGTAGCCTGTAATAAAGAGGCTTTACGATATTAAGAGGTTAGGTAATTTAGGTTAGGTCATTTTAGGAATTTTTCATATCTAAGATCAAATTACACTTAAGGGATTTACATTATTTGTAGCATTAATGCCTTTATTTCCATTTAGAATTTCTGAGATTAAAAATTCTACAAAGTGTTATTTTGTATTATTTTCTTTGTTCGAATATGAGTAATGAGAAGGATCATGTGTTGCTTCTTCTCAGACACCCTGTGGACCGTTGTCTCTTGTGGTGACAGACGAGTATCGATGACACTTTTAGTCCCTAGCTTTACTTTTTTGGAAGGATCAGCAGTAGAGGACCAGATTTTGCTTAGACAGGCATCATAAGAAATTTCTCAGCAGCATTTCCTCATGTTATGCTGTAAATATGGATTGTGTGACTTGTTTATCATCGTTAAACGGCACTAGACATATAAAATGCATTCTGTCGCTATCAATGTATATTACTTTTGGACAGACTGTCAGCAGCCTTGCTTATGCAATCATGAGATGTTAAGAGTACATCCCATGATTCACTCTATCATGATTTGGGATTTTTGGCACCGTTAGCCCTCAGAAGCATCAAGCATATGAGATTTGAGTCAAGTGTGGTTTTAAGCAACTTAAAAAACTAAATGAAGTGCATCTTTGATAACTGAAGTGCATGATGCTCGTGCTGGTCCTTATCTTTTTGCTAGCGATAAGCAATATGTGCAGGTACACTCTCAGAAAAAAAGTACTAAAGCTGTCACTGGGGCTGTACCTTTTTAAAAGGTAAACTTTTGTCCATTTTAGGTGCTAATATGTGCATTTCAGGGGCTAATGTACATTTTAAGTGTTACTATGTACAATTTTAAGTGTTAATATGTACATTTTAGGCCCTAATGTGAACATTTTAGGTGGCAATATGTACATTTTAGGTAATAATATGTACATTTTAAGTGTTAAATATGTACATTTTAGGTGCTATACGTCCATTTCATGAGCTAATATGTCCATTTTAGGTGGTTATATGTACATTTTAGGTGCTAATATGTCTATTTTAGGTGCTAATATGCCAACTTCATGAGCTAATATGTACATTTTAGGTGCTAAATGTACCATTAAGGTACCAATATGCAGCCTTTGGGTACAAAAGTGTACCTTTTGAAAAGGTACAGTCCCAGTGACAGCTTTTGTACATTTTTTTCTGAGAGTGTATCCTTTCTGTATTTTAACTTTCTGGCACCAGCTAAGAGTTCGTTTTGTATGCCTAGAAATGATAAAATAGCTTAAATCTTGAGAATGGGGTGTCTTTTTAGTGGGAGTTTTGGCATTGTTTTTGGATACGCGTCCCAGAGTATAGTACATTTCCAAGTTTCCACTTTTGCTGAATCTCAGAATAACAGACTGAATTTCCAGACTGATGCCAGCAGGTAATTCATGCCAGTTGTTACCCACAGGAAACATAAGCAAACCCTGAGAGATAATCTTTTCAACTGCCAGCAAGAGTAGATCTGCATAGGTTAGTAAAACCCTTCAGAGCCGTATAAAACCTATTGGTTTGTTTGGGTTTCTAATAGACTACGTTGTATTTAACTACCCAGGAACGCATTTTGGGGAAAATAAATACTCATTGAATAATCCTTCACACTAAAATGGAAAGGCCTTTCACTTTGCAAGCTCAATGCATCTGGCCTGACCTGAGCAGCTCAATCACAGCAGCTGGAAGAAGTGACTGTGCGGCTACAAAACCGTTTATTATCATTTTAATTACTTAAGTGACTGCAAAGGCGTATACACAAACCCAGCTGACACTCTCGTACTGAACTCCGAGTTTCACTCTGACTGTAGTACATAAGAAAGAGAGAGAAACAGAGAGAGGCAATAAACAATGGCAAACATGTCAGTGACCTTAAAGCCTCATGTGGCCTTTACAAAACCATTAAAATGATGTAAGAATGTACCATCATGTCAAGTCAAGTCACATTTATTTATATAGTGCTTTTTACAATACAGATTGTATCAAAACAGCTTCACAGTGATAACAGGAAAATAATACAACACAGTAATCATAATAGAGAAAATCATCTATGTACCAATTTGACAGATATCATATTAGGGAGATACATTCCAGGTTCTTATTACTGAAACTAAAACTAAACTTTATAGTTCAACTTAGATAACTTAAATGAAATCAAATTTATAAAAACTACATTTTAAAAATGGCAATTATGGGTCAAATATGATCAAACTCAAACATTTGGTTAAAAATGTAATTTGAAAATGTAACCCAATGGCATGGTTTGTCCATATTTGACCCAAAATTGGGTTAAAACCACCCAGCATTTTTATAGACATAAAAACTTAAAACAAAATTATGAAACGTTTACCTTAACATTAAATTTAGCGGAAAAATGTATGGATATGTATATGTATAAAGATATGTATATAAAAATATCAAATGTAATTCAAAATATCAATAAAACTTATACTAAAATATCAATGCTGTCATTATATATTTGCTTTTTGCAAATCATATTATTATATCATGGACATGCAAGGATCCTCGCGTTTTATAGGTGACATTATGAATATTGTGTTATTAAGACTTCATATATTACGTTAACACGATTGAATTAATAATTAGTTTTACATTTTTAACGTATTTTAAACATATGAGTACAATGCCTGGATGCTTGCAACATCTAAAATAACAAACAATAATGATACAAAAATACAGACTCAATTTGGAAAACATTTACCCATTATTTTGCATAATGTTTTGTATTATTATTTGGATCAAATGACAGATCAAGTGTTTTAAATACCTCATTGCATTGATTTTAGTTGATTTTTGCAGTATCGCCCGTATTTACGCGCTTAATTGAGTGAAATTAGACCGTAAGTAACATTGATTCTTCTGCGCTTTCATGTGCTTTGCTTCTAATGCGCAGACAAAATTTCAACAAACCACACAGAATTTCTCACATTTTCCCCTCAGCAAGCGGTCCAAATAGAAGGTCATTTCAGAGCCTTAAAAAGAACCCCCCTGCTACTTAAGAACACCCCTATTTATTTTCATTTTTTCTCGGAGTGGCACCATCAAACCCCTAGCATTGTAAGTGACCCTTAGATATGGCTAGCCTGGCAGGTGGTAAGGTTTGCTGGCAGAGAGAAGACGGTGATCTCTTACACACACTTTGGAGTGAGAGGGTGGTATCGGATGACGCCTTTCCTGTTTGAGATACTAACGTTAAGGTGGTCGCAAAATCATTTTGGTGCCGAGCTTTATAATCTCGCATCCAAAAATGACTTTCTGCGCGCGTCACAACTGCTGTCGGGAATGAGAAGCTCTTCGTTGGTTGAGTTATCAGTGGATTTTGGATAAAGCCAAATGTGCCAACTGAGCTTAAAAGTATAGGCCTACCGAACAAATGACTCTAATTTGTTCGTTTTTAATATCACTCTTTTATTGAAAAAAAAATAAAAAATAGAAATCAGGCTTGATAATTTGTGACAATTAAAGCGATTAGTTAGGCTATCTTGGACTTTGAGAGGATAGCCTAGGCTCTTCTAATGGTGTGGAAAAAGTGGTTATTATTATTTTTTTATTATTCAGGTCACATAGCCCTGCATTTCTTCACAGTGGAGTTATATGAGTGTGACCGTAAGCGTCGTGATATTATTCGTATTTTTCGTCGTATTATTGATTGGAAAATTCAGATTGACGTTTCATGATACTTGCGACAAGTTTGTCGTGTCGATATAAATATCTATTAGAAAAATGCTACAATAATAAAAGTTATATCTTTTGATGCAGAAAATGCCTACTTACCCTATTGGTTCTCTAAAATGTGTCTGTAGGGCCTACGTTAAATAGGCCTAAATAAAGACCATATTGCTAGCCTGTCATTTTACTGGATTGTAAAAACGTTTGAAATAAGTTTTTATTTCTTTGAAACTTTATATTTAACAAGGCAATGTGCACACTTTATTTTTAAAATAGGGTTGTGTTATAAATAAAACGTATTATCACGTTAAAATCATTCAGAGCAAATAAGCTTAAATAATTTAATGACATTTACAGAACTGTAAAATAAATGTTTTTATCCCAAATGTCATAATTCGACTTGGCCTATTTTCTGGCAATAGCCTTTATGCGTCGGAACATTTACTGAATTGTGTGCCGAATGAGTGTGAAAGTAGAACGTTTTGGTATTTTCCTCATGATGTTATTTAATAATAACTTTATTCGTTTTACCTATTAAATAACATAACGTGTCGAACGAACGTATGATATATGCTTTATAAAGACAGCTTACTTTAGTCTAGTGCTCTTTTTAGCATTCATCCGACTCTAATATGATTAGTGAAATGCTATTGTTTACAGATGGTTTAACATTTTAAATAGCGCGCAATATATCTCTAGTTGGATTTAAATAATCATTAGAGATATCCAAACACGAAAGCGAAAGCAAGTGTAACTGTTTCATTTCGGGTCATCGGAGAGTTTCATAAATCTTATTTAGTGCTTGTGCATGCGCATGGGTGGAGTTTCACCTTCTCCATATTCAGAAGCTGGGTGGTTGCTTGAATCTCCCACTCTTTGCCGTATAAAGAGTGGCCCTCGGTCTCTTTAAGACAAGACAAATTAACGACTTGCACAAATAATTGGCTGAGTTGCTTCATTTTTGACATCACTAAAACATTTATGGTGTCCATTGACGCTCTTCATGCTTGAGTCGTGGCCAGAGGACCATGATGGAGTACTTGAGCGACAAGTTCTCCTTGAAAAGTCAAGCGATTAAAGGCAGTGATTACTACATGGACCAAGTTATGGAGACTTTAGACAATGTGCCGTTCTACAACAAGACATCACCGAAATGCGTGCAATCCTTCTCGACGCAGAGCAATGAGCAACACAGCACGATGGACAGATCGTCTCCGTGTGACAACCGAAACAGTAAGTCTGCCTTTGAGAAAAAATAAGAAAGTAGGCTACACCCCGTAACTTTGTAAAATGGTGAACATTTTGTAAAACGTTTAAAGATTATTTATGTAAAACAGTTAAAGGTTCAGTAACTAAGTTGATGTGGTTCTCAAATTTAGTTCTTAAAAGTTTAAGAACTAAATTTGCGTCAACAAACAACTTTGCGTCAGTGCGTTCAGATAATTTAAAGCACCGATTTATGCAAAAAGGCTATTTGTGTCATAATGTCCTCCTGTGGCATCAGAATATAAAATCACGTTTTGTAATAAACTTTATTTTATGTGTAATACAAAATAGCCAAATTGAAGATAATTACCGTTTTTGCGTATACTCCAACGATAATGTTTTTATTTGATTCACAGGCCTATGGCTATAAAATAGCCTATATAGCGAAAAAGATTATCTAAGAATTAAATGTGAACAATACATATAGCCTATACCGATTTAACTAATATTTAAATATTATTTTAGGTTTTCTTTTTTGAAAGATTACAACTTTTCAACAATTCAAACGTTTGAATAATGTGTTGCTATTAAAAATATGCCTAGGCCTAAGTTATGTACAAAAAAAAAAACAGCTACAAAGTTGTTTCTTTTCTTCTAGAAACTTAAACTTATCCCTTATAATTCTAAATAATCTTTTTTGGCCTTTAAAACTATTCTTTTAATAAAAGCATTCCTCTTTCATATCCGCATATTAATGGGCTATAGTTGTGGAAACACTTTTCATTAAAAAGTCATTCGAAAACAATGTTTCAGATAAGTTATTTAATTTAAATTAAAACAGCAATATTAAAATAAATAAATGTCATTTCATTTATTGAAAAAAAACCCTGATTGCCTGATTGTAGGTCTACGTGGACTAAAAGGCCCAATAGGCCTGTACATTCCATCATTATTTATATAGAATTAAATAAAGTGTAGCCTATATTTAAGGTCTTGTTTTTTCTTTTTTTACAAACCCTTTGAGATCATCATATTGCCTACGGTGTTAAAATTAAATATTTGTAAAAAGTTTACAGCCTACAACTTTATTCCATGCAGTTTCTCTATGTTGATTTTTTTTTCTAAATAAGGTTTTAGATTTAGTTTTAGATGCTGCTGAAACTGCAATTTTATGTCAACTACCTCTATTTTAATAATGATCACAGGCGTTAATTACTGCGCTCCAAAAACTGAGGACGGCAGCCTGCATGCGATGGAGAACTGCTGCAGTGTCCGAGTCTCTCCGGCCACGACCGGACCAGACAAAACTGAGCTGGACGACATTGGCGAAAAATGCGACAGCAACGTGTCGAGTAGCAAGAAGAGACGCCATCGCACAACCTTTACCAGCGCTCAACTTGAGGAACTCGAGAAAGTCTTCCAGAAAACACACTACCCAGATGTGTACGTCAGAGAACAGCTGGCCATGAGAACAGAGCTGACGGAGGCAAGAGTTCAGGTAATTTGGATTCTCTAAAACTCTTTCGCTTTTTATTTAGGCCTATTTATTTCAGGAACTTCTCAAGAACTTAGGCCTTGTCTGAGAAATACGTCATTATGTTTGAGAACATTTTTCTCACTTAAAACATCCAAATCCAGTTTGATTGCTCAGCCTCAGACTAGCCTACATGCATTCCTCAACGTAAACAAATAAAAACAAACTATAATTGAAAACGTAAAATGGATTTCAGTCAGAAATGTTGAAGTTAAAATGACAGTGGTGCAATAACCTGTTCATTCAACGTTTACGCTTGGCTCTTGGCGCTTGGCGTCACAATGTTCGACATACTTTCAATAAAGAACGTCATAGACGCGTTGGGTATGGGGACGTTTTCTGAAGGATGAACGATGTGACGAGATGGTTGAGAATATTGTTTTTTTATTTTTAATTTAATAAATGATTAACATAATCATATTTAACCCTTGAAAACTCATGAAAAAGAAATGAAAGGGAATTGAGACTAACGAAATTATGAAAAATAAGACGCTGTCCTGATGAAAACATATTTACAGTGCTCACTAAATATACAAAATAAAGGTTCCTAAAGGCAGGTTCAAATAAAGGTTCTTTATTGGCATTGATGGTTCCATGAGGAACCTTTAACATCTATCTTTCCATTGTACAAAAGGTTCTTTGTTGTGGAAAAGGGTTCTTTAGATTAGAACTATTTTTGGTTCCCCTAAACTTTCAGTGAACAATTCCTAAAATAACAAGTTTTGTTTTCTTTGTGTAAAGAAGATTTTAATAACCCAAAGAGCCTTTTTGCACTATACAATACCTTTTATCCAATAAAAAGGTTACATGAATATAAAATATTTTTTTTCAAATAACCATAGATAGTATGGTAAAAAAAAACAAAACAGTGGATGTTTTTTTTACCTTTATTACCTTTATTTACTTATAGATCTGTATGTTTTCAATCTAAACTTAGTAAGCCTTGCCTTCCTGTCACAATTTATGAATTTAATGCCACAGCCCTGTATTTATTTATAACTTAACATTTAATAACATTTACAAATATTTAAATACAAATAAATGGTTGCACTTTATTTTACTTTATTACACATTACATATAATTATTATAGTGAAAACAGTATATTATGCATAATTACACTCTAAAAAATGCTGGGTTGTTCTAACCCAATTTTGGGTTAAATATGGACAAACTCAAAGATTGGGTTAAAAATGTAACTTAAAAATGTAACCCAATGGCTGGGTTTGTCCATATTTGACCCAAAATTGGGTTAAAACAACCCCAGCATTTTTATGCTGGGGTTGTTTTAACACAATTTTGGGTCAAATATGGACAAACCTGAAATGTTGGGTTAAAAATGTAATGCAAAAATTTAACCCAACGGCTGGGTTAGTCCATATTTGACCCAAAATTGGGTTAAAACAACCCAGCATTTTTAGAGAGTATGTTAGGGTTAGTAAATTAACATTAAAGATTGTGTTTTTACACTATATTTTTCAGCTATACACTGTAAATTGTTACCATTTTCAGCCTATCCTGGTGATTTGGCCATTCAAATGTAGCTGTTTTTGTTATGCCAATGAAGCACATTGAAATAGAGAGGGAGGAGACAAGGAAGGAGAGCTGGAGTGAGGAAGTCGGAGAGAGGGAGGGAGAAAGAATGCAATGATGTCACAGAAGTGCCCTCAAATACAAAAGCAGTCGAGAGAAAGAAACACGCTCTTCACACTCACTCACACACACTCACACACACACCACACACACATGCTGCTGCCTGTTTCACTCACACAACTCCACTGCACACTCCTCCAGCTCAGAATGTGAGTACTAGTTCACTTTTCTCTCTTTCTCCGCAGTAAGCACTCAGCTGTTTCTTTGTCCTCATCTTTACAGCTTTTTCATTCTCTTTCTCTCGATCTCTCCGTCTTATCTGAAACAGGTCAGACTGTTTTGGCAGTTACACACAGCTCCTGATCTATCTAACGGCTTGCTTTGTTTCTTTTAGTTGCTCTTTTGCCAACTTCCAGAGCCATTTGTGTCGTGAGTCTTTGTGTAAACGTCTCTGTGTCTTTCCTTAACATACCCAAAGTCTTCTCTGATGCATCATCAGAGTTTTAACATGTTATTCCAGCTGCATTCGAACCTTTCATGCTCAGATTGTTGGTTTTGCTTGAGTAAACTCAAAGTTCCTGTGCTTGCTCCATATCACTCTAATTAAAAAAGCACAGATGTTTATTCATTTATTGCTTCTTTGTTAGTTTTCAATGGCTTTGTTAGTTGTTTGGTGTGGAAACATGTCTGACCTGGTGCATGATTGGTTTTGAACACAGAGAGGCTCTTTGTTTGAGTAAAAGAAAAGTAGGATTAATTTCTGGCAGAGAGAAATAAAGGGAGAGAGAGAGATTTAAGGGCTGAAATGCTGTATAATCTGTGTAAACAGCAACAGAGAATGAGAAACAACTAAATCAATTGAATGAGGGGGAGCAATATATAGACGTGCATTTAGTCAACATAGAAAGGAAATACACACAGAGATCTGGGATAAATCAGGCTGCTATTCAACAGCAAACCCTAAAACATCAACTTGGTGGAACATTTTGCCCAAACAATCTCCTTTAACCCCCACAGGGAAGAACATCACAATGAGAATCAATATGTGAATCACTTCTCATAGACAGCAGTGAGATTAATCTAGAGTGTAGTAGGCCTACTCTCAAGTATGACCACTAGATCTTCAGTTAAGTTTACAAGCTGTCAATACTCGGGTTAAGGTCACTATTCGGGTTTCTGAAACATTCCTATATACAGTCCTAAAAAAACAGTAAACAGTCCTATATACATGGAATTTGTAATCAATTGGCAATATCCTGATGTAAACGGCGACACATGGTTAGTGGCTGGACATAAGGACAACCTTAAGTTAATTTCCGATTCTTCCGATACCTCAGAGATCATAACCGGGTTTTTAAAATCCGGTATATGAGCATATTCAGGTTTTTGCCGGTGTTTACATGGCCGTTTGCGACCGGGTTATTGCTAATATAACGGGTTATTGGCTGCATTTAAACGTAAGCACTGTACAGATGACACTCCTTCAATTCAACTAATGAAAAATGGGTTCACAATTCGATTATGAAAACAGATCAGTCACTGACGTCTGCTTGTTTTACAAAATGATCGACAAACATGTCAAAATGACTAAGTCAAATATTTTTTTACACATAAATATGATGAACTTCATCAATACCGATTGTTCTCAGGGTTAATTAATTTGATCTTCATTTGTTTTATTTTATAGGGTTGACTTTGTTTAATGATTTTCCTGTCACATGGCAAAACTTCATATTGATATGGTGTAAATACCTTGGTGTATGAATTGCTTTTATTCAGGAATTAAACATATTCATCATTGCAGAGGCATATTCAAGTCGTTTTGGATGAATTGAGGTTTAAAAGATACTGCTGGGACGCAACGAGAATTTAGCACTCAAAAAATTAATTCATTACCTTTTCTTAAAGTAATTCCAGATTTAATTTAGTTTAGTTGGGTCAACACAATTTAGTTGCTTTATGTTGGTTGGCTGGTTTAATATATAGGCTACTCTAGCATGTTCAACTTAACTAAAAAAATGTCATGTTGGCTCAACTTGATGTGTATATTAATTTACTGAGATTTATTTTTCTAAATATTGTTGGTTTAACTTAAAAATAAATGAAGTACCCTGGCCGCCTTAAAATTTTAAGTTCGTTGAAATGGAAAAATTGAGTTAATACAATGAAGGAGATTGATTTAATCATCAGAAACTCAAAATAT
>JAOTRC010000002.1:9707963-9722989 GCA_027497675.1 Cyprinella lutrensis | reverse complement strand
TATATATATATATTATATTTCATACTAAAATGATAATGCACATTATGTAAAAATTATATTAATTTTGATTTTTGTTAAAATTGCATTTAATGAACTAATAATTAATTAATTGTTACTTGTATTACTCGTAACTTCTATTACCTTTAAATTAAATTTTGATGGCAGCAAAGGTAATCTAAATGGCAAAAGGGGGGAAATGTCTCAAGTCATGCACAGTTGCGCACAAGAAAGTCAGTAATCTTTGGACGTTTCAATCAAACAACAATTTAAAGAAATATTAACGTACATAATCATGAGATTTTTTTTTGAGTATTTTATTTATAGTTGTACATTATTACAAAACACATACAAGAAAGAAAAAAACAGCCCTCTCTCCACAGGCAAGGTATTGAATATTTATTAAAATAAAAATAAGCAGTAATAAGCAGATTTCCATTTAGTCTGTGGTATCATGAGATATTTTGAATGGGACTCGAGTACTCGGTAGTCCAAGTCCTAGTATGTTCGAGTACGAGTCAGTTCCGAGGCAAAATGTACACGAATCCATGCCCAAGTCCGAGTCTCCAGTACACAACATTGATACAGTATAAGATGGTAAAATACGATCTTCCAGCTGATATCTTCATGAAGGCTAACTTTAGCTCATCCCATTAGGCTCTATCCTGATACTTATCTTGTTCAGTTTCCATCTAATGTAAAAATCAAGTTATAAATAGTTTAAATGCCCAAACTTGACCAGAAAAAGTCTGATATACTTTTTTATATAAAGTTTTTACATATTTAAAGTACTTTTTAATATAAAGTCCCAGGACTCTGCGATCGGACCAAATTCCAGGCTCGTAGCCCTCCACTTGGACAGCATGCCAAACACGCATCCTCTTTTACTCTTTATTTGCAAGCAAGAACTCCTGAAATTTTTAAGTTTCAGAGCTCAAAAAGGCTACTGCTTAACAAGAAGGATCCACTGTTTAAAATGAATGTAGAATGTGTTTTCTACTATGTAGGTAGCAATAGTGGTGGCAATTCCACCCTGCCATTTACTGTTCAAGTCAAACATGCCATCCAAATAAAAACAAACATTGGGAACAAAGGCCCCGCGCTTCCAGGAATTAGCATCGTGAGCGAGGTGCCAGCTGTGTTTGCTGTCGCCACAGAGGTGCAATGAAACGCTTGACAGTGTGTCACATCTAACCACGGCCATTCTGCCGACGCTGCAACGCTCTACTCCTGACCCTCGGTACCATAAAAGAAGTACACGCTTTCCATTTCTGCAGAGCTCACCACCTGTCAATCTACCTATTCAAAGGTTTACCTCTCCCTGTGAGAGCCAGTTCCTCCATCTCTCCATTTGGTTGTGCCTTTAAGTGTCACTTCGGTTTAGATTCTACCACAGCCCTAGAATCGAACAAAAAAGAGCTCCCACAGAGGGTTCGGCGGGGTGGAGCAGACCTGCTGTTTCATTAGCACTCCAGGGAAGTGCTGGTTCAAAAAGAAGCCTTGCGTCACACTGTTGATCCCTTCAGCTACATCAAAGAGCAGTTGTGATGATTGCATGGGAGATTAAATGCCACACTGGGCACTCAAAGTGTGGAGAGAAGTTGTCTGTTCACGCAAACATTTAGCATGCTAATTGGAGTAATGGCCATCTGTACGTTACAATATCTGCAGTCCAAGAGATTTTATTGCTTTAAATGCCAATTTTTATCATTCAAAAGCCCAGGGAGAGAGGGTAGGAGAAATGATGATTCTTTGGCAAGTGGAAGGGGTATGAACTACAGCATCTGTTGGGAAATAAACCAATGTTTGTCAAGGACTTCAGGAAAACAACATCAGTGTAATATAACTCGACACCACGGGAAAAAAAAATTGGAATGTGGTAGATAAAAAATGGAGGGGTTGCAAAATAAAAGACACAACCTTAGCAAGACAGAAACTGCAGACTCTATGAAATGCTAGCTGTCTGTAGCAGAACACTCCAAAGCTCATGGACTACAGCACAGTCTGAAAGAGAAATGTGAGACACAGACACACACACTTTCCCACTACTGCTGCATTTGAAAAAATTCATTTCCAACTCCCCCTCTCCACAAAGTCTCACATTTATTTTTAGCTCTTTGCCTGGGAAGCATAAGAAAAACGTTGAAAGAAAATTCATTTCAACCCCCAACAGTGGTTAAAACGTATTCCTCTGAATATGTTTACCCCTGTGTAACACTGATATCGTTACGTTTATCATTTAGCTCCACCTCCACTTACCCCAGCCAGTGTTGAGGACAAATATCCTCTCCCAGTAATCCAAACAGCCTAATAATTCAGCATGATAGTTGAGGTTCAGTAAAAAGGGAGTCTTTTCTTTAGGTCCAGGGTAATTTAACATAGATCACTATGGGCAGCACTCACATTTAACGTGGTGCTTGCTGTTATACACTTGATTGCGTTCTGCTGACTGAGCAATGGGCGGTTTCTTGCCCTTTTACTTCCACTGCAGCCTCCTTAAAAGACGCTGTGACCCAGGAGGTCAAAAATATGTGCAGAAACTTGGTGACGTTTGTGGCGCCTTACTACTGTATATGAGCATACACACACATACAAAATGTGCATGATTACAAAAGGCTAAATGGTCTTAAAAATGGAGGTGATTGCCACAGAAAATGAATTGGAAATATATGAAAAAATAGAAAACTACACAACAATTTATGGGTACAATCGACAAATCAGCTACAATGAATTAGTCTTAAAGTAATAACAAGTAAACACAAGTAATTATGTCTGAAAATACTCTTATAATCAATAGGGAATACATAGCCCTGTTAAAGAATAAATGTTGAAACAAAAATATAGTACAATAATTTTATTAAAGAAGAAAATCTTTTTGGTCCCTTTGGACCGCCAAGGATCACAAATGTGACCCCTAAGTGAGGAATACTAGACGGTCCCCTGACATAGGGTTATTTTATTATTTTCTAATGTTTCCTGGGTTGCCCTTATAGTGTTAGTACGTTTTTTAGATTAAAATTGGCATGATTTAGTAATAAAAGGCATTTTTCCTAGTCTGATTTTATCCTCTGATTTGAACGCTCTGTTTGAAGGGGCGTGTCTGCTGTGGGATTCATTGTAACCGCCCACTGCTGTGATTGGCTGACATGCTTGCATATGAAATAGCTATGTATTACATGTGAAACTCTCTTGAATGCAGCCATTATATGTTTTTACTATTACAGCTATTGAGATTACTGAAAAGTGAGAATTTTTTGAAGTGTTTAGATCTATTCCGATCACAAAATGTTGCCGCGATGATGAGCATTGAGCAAGCAGAGGACAATGTTGATCGCGAGGATGAAGATCTTATCTTTGTAACGCAGTTTCTGCTCTCTCTAATGCTTTCACCAATGCAGACACGATGTACAGTAAGAGCTTCGTTGAGCAGTGTAACGTGCGTCAGTGATTTCATAACGAGTTGTCCAGATAAACTCGTGCTGTGTGGAAAGATTGTTCTTTGATTGCTTTCTGCATGATATGATTGCAAAAAGATTATTTTTATCCTACTAAAAGAAACGATTTGAAGTTGATATTTTAGTCACTGGCTTGACTTATGCATAAACAGTATTGAACGTTTTTTTGAGAGAAAGATTACCTGTCTGAACTTGAACAATTAAGCTACACATCAGAAATTGTTGCTGGGTAGCTCGATCGATTTATTTTCAGACGTTCATCGAGGCCAGTTCTGTTTTGGCCCAAGTTGAGCAAACGGTCGTCGGTGGGGAAGTTGTGTCGGTGTATTTCTAGAGAAAATAAAATGTACCCATTTTTTCTTCAGAGGCTCGGATTAAACAAATAAATAAGCAATTTTTGCAATAAAATTGTGGCTGCCCAGAGAGCCCAGTGCTACACATTCCAGTATGTCACAGAAATGCTGTAGATACACCAGGAGAAGCAGGTGAATATTTGACTGGCCACCTATTTGCCTTGGTTGAACTTTTTCTTTGAAAAATCCATGCTTACTTTTGAACCGCCTTCAATTGGCAAGTCATTATGGTGTAGTAATGACATCTACCAGCAGAGGTGCTAAAACAATTCCTGACCCCTGGTTGTGACTGACCGGCCTTTGGGATTGTACTCTTTTTTTCACACTCTCTCCTCACAGTCAAGTTTGTAGTAACCTAAGTGAGAACATACATGTTATCTATACATAGGGTAGCCTAAGGCTGTGTTTTAAAAATGGGTCACAGGGTATCACTGCCTATCTACTCTGTGTGCAGCCATCTGATACATGAGCTGGTTTGTAGTTTGAGTGGAGAGAAGGCAGGATAAGCCCATCTCAAAAGGTAGAAAACTCCATCTTTACTGACCTGCTGCTCTTAAAAAGAGCCAATTGTTCATGTTAAAAAATACTCACATTAAGGCAAGGAGCTTAGAATGTGTCTCTAAAACCTTGCACAGGAGATGGTGCTAATATGGTGAGTCTTAAATGTATAATACGCCAGATTCAAACAGGCATTAAATGCTATCGCTCACATAAACCATTCCAGCTGAACAAAAGCAGTATGTGAGTTAAGGCTGGCATATGAACAATCGGATAGTGTTTAGCCATAATAACAATGTAAAAATAGTGGGAGGCATAAATGGGAGCTGCTTTTATGCTAGGAAGACACATAATAATGCATAGCTTGGATCGGTGGAGTTCGTCTCTGCCGCCAAACTCTTTATTATAAGATGTGGGCTCCATGGGAGCTGCTGTACGTTATCAGCGCTCATCAAAGACACTGTCAAGAAAATGTAAAACTGGGACTTTCAGAGGCTGTCTCAGACGCTGTGCACATTTAAATGAGACAGCCTTATTAATTCTTCAAAAGCTAGGCAGCTTCCTTTTCCCCCCTCCGACTAATTTTGGCACATTTAGGAACGATAAAAGCTCTGTCACCCTCAAAAACACATGCGGATGGTCTCAGCTATTCTTGGACTCTAATGAATGCCGTCTATTTGTATCTACAACTTGAACATCTAAAACAGGGTGTCTGTCTGTCAGTATATACGTATACAGTCAAACCAAAAATTATTCAGACACCATCATATATCAGACTATAGTGCATGGACTTTATGGTCCATGTAAGTGAGGATAGCAAATTAAAGTAAACTGTGACACATTTTATCCAAAAATTCTGCATACAGTGGACTATCAAAAAAATGTATATAAAAAAATTAGACCAAAAATTATTCAGACACTTCTTTGACCTGGCCATGTTTTTCTTCAGTGTTTTTTCTTTAATTGCTAATGCGACCTTTTTACACCACAGACTGAACAAAATGAAGCATTGCTTGGTAATTGGTTGAACTAAATTAGTATTATCTAACTGTGTACTTAAATTTAACAGCTCACAGCTATAATTCATTTGTGAGACAGTCTAACAGAAGGATGGCCAAAACCATTTTTGATAACTCGGAGTTCTTGTCATATTTAATTGCCATTTTTTTAACTATAGCAAATAAACTGTGATAATGTTAGAAAAACTGAAGGTGTCTGAATAAATTTTGTCCTTGTCCAAACTTTTGAAGGATATATAGGCCTTTATATATTTGGGCAAGGACACATTTTGATCAAAAGTAAATACTTTTACATCGTTACTAAAGATTTCTATTTCAAATAAAAGCTGTTCCTTTGAAATTTCAGCAAAGAATTCTGAAAAAAAGGCCCACAAACAAAAGCAGCACAGCCATTTTCAACATTGATAATAAATCTTTGTTGAACATGTATTTCTATATTAGCATGTGACATGTGCTGCTGAAAATTCAGCTTTGCTATCACAGTAATAAATAACATTTTAAATATATAAAAATTAACATTTTTAATTGTAATAACCTCTTTCAAAAAAATAATAAAATCGTTGACACCCAGACGTTTGAATTGTAAATCAACGAATTACATGACTAATGGCTTGGCTGATCATGCATATGTCAGCCTATGTATTCAAATATTAATGACCAAACATGAAAGTTACATTAAAGGTGTCTAAGGCATTCTAGGTTTTCTACTGTGAGGACTGTGAAAAACTCATATATGCAATTCTGCAGCAATTGTCTACATGGTTTACAAACATTGTAACTTAACAAAGTTAAAGTTAAAGCTAAAGTGTTGACTCGCTGCCCTACAGGCAATGACTTCGCAGGCAACGTTTGCACATGAAGGTACTTCACGAAACTAATTTCAGACAGGCTTCTGAGGCAGTATACTAACTAAATAGAGAGAGCTTTGGTGATAACTACACAAATATTTAATTACTACACTACTGAAATAACATCAAAAGTGGAAAAAGTAGGTCTGACCACCAACCGCAAATTTCAGAAGCCATATTTATTTTTTAGCTCAACCAATTCACGGAATTGGAACCCAAGGGGTTGTAGGAGACAGGAATAAAAGCTAACATTGGATTTGGACGTGACTTGCCTTGTGCCATCCTCCAAAAAGGCAGCATTTTTCAACTTTCGGATGCATCTAGTGGCTCAACCAATGCAGTGAGTTTGGAGCGGGCCTATCTGTTTGGCTTGGCCAATGGTAATCGGGATAAGTTCAGAGAAATCCTGTTTAAAAACAATCCATTGGCAATGGTAGTGATGCAGAAATTACAAACTTCAGTTTTAAAGGTAATGATGCACATGACAGTCAAAATAGCCACACTTGAATGCTAGACCCTTTCAGGCAAATGTATCATTCCATAGACAAGAAATTCCAATTCAGCTCATTGAAAACGCATTAACCCACCCGGATTACAAAGCAAATAGATAAAGTGTGGCACAAGCATTTCCTCTGAGCTCCCAATGATGCTGAGATTTGTTCAAGCCATCTCGGCCATTTAAAAAAAAAATTGCTACATTAAGACGTGTGTCCTGCTCAATTTAAATGGAAATGGGGCAGTCTGGGAAAAGCAAAAACAGTGGAGAGAATGCTGACTTTGAGGAAAGTTACAAATGAGAAAATAAGGTGATTAAATTGGAGAAATCTCTTGTCAATACAAATGTAAATGAATTTCTGCAGTCTGTTTATCATCCATGAAGGACAGTGCAGACTGAGCGAGGGCTGTTGCGTATTCATTGTACAGTAGCAGGGCTCTCCTAGTCGGATATAAAGAAAGAGAGGTCAAATGAATATGGAGAGGAGCTGTAGTCATGACCTCTTTCTGCGAAACAAACCTTTCTCCCTGAATAAACTCTCTTGAAGGTATAGGGGTAAGAGCTACACAAGGACTTGTTTTCATGGGGAAATGGATCGTCCAATTTTTTATGTGTTGCTCAACTGCGGAGTTGTACTTTCTGACATGGGACATCAAAGCTCTCATTATCTTAATTAGATATACTTCAAAATCTATTAGCATCAGCTGCTTTGCACATCTAAGGGAGATTCTAAATGTGCTATTGAAAACAGATTTTGAAATGCAAATTTTGAGTCTTTAATTGATATAATTTATAGATTGATAGGCTTTAGTGTTTTAGTGTGGACTTGGTATCTCATTAATAATCCCTAATGAGTCTCAAGCTAATACTTTCTGGACGGCGCCTTTTTTACCTGACTGCAAAAGTACATTAATTCTAAATTAAATATTGATATTTTCTTCAAAATACATTTTTACAATCTGAATAAAGTCATCTTGGCCAGCAAACCTATCTAGAACTGGGATTTATTCAATCCCCCCAAATATTGAGAGTATCTTTTAAGAGATAGTTTATCCAAAAAAGAATATTCTGTATATTTATCATTTACTCAGCCTCGTTTTGTTCCAAACCTGTTTGATTTTATATCTTCTGGGGGACATAAAATACATATTTTGATGGATATTTAAACTTTTTGTTCACACAATGAAAGTCAGAGGGGTCTAAAACAACACTGACATGTATCACTATCTTCTTTTGTGTTACACAGAATAAACACATACAGGTTTGAAACAATATGAAAGTGAGTATACTATAATAGAATTTCCTTTTTTGGGTGAACTATGCCTTTATATAGGGTATGACATCACCGTTGGTTGGAATGACTCCGGTTGCGCCCACTGAGGGGCAAAAAGACTGAGTGGCTGGATTGGTTTTCAGAGTGAATGCCACGAAAAACATCTGAAATTGGAAAAAGCTATGAGATTGACAGTACAAATAGATTTGACAAAAAATCTGAGGTATAATATTACAGACTGCCGAAGCTAAAGAGAAAAGAGAAGCAAATGGATCGCTGCAATTCACAGAAACAACTGGACTCTAGGCAGGGAAAGGTGGATTTGCAGTTATCATTTTGTGTCAATATGTTGAATTTTGGGGTAAAATCATGCCACATATATTGTATTGACAACTCATCAATTAAATATTTACTTATAGTCTGCATAACTGAATGTTTTTAAATGAACACTAGTTCATTTATAACTCTGTTATATGTAGGCGATATATATATATATATACAATGATATTAGTGATCATAGACCTATATTGATCCGGATACCCGGATATAGACCTATATTGCATGTATATAAATGTTCACAGGCAAATTTTAGAGTTTAAACTGATAATCGGTTGTTTTACCCGTGTTTTCGCAGTTTCCCCTATTAAATCCAGTCACGCAGTTGGCTCATTTGCTACTCAGTCTGGCTGACGGAGTGGGGGAGGGGGGGAGTTCCGGCAGGAAAGTGACGTCAATGCATACCCTCTATTAGTGGGTGTAAAACTTGGTTTGATTGACGTATTCCAGAACCTTCAGTTGTTAATAACAGTTCTTAAGCAGCTGGCTAAATTTGTGTCTTCCATCAGTCCATGAGCCCTACTTTTCAAAGGCTCACCCTCGGGAGCACTTCATTTAAACAATCAATCCCCTAAGACTGGCCCACAAGCAAAAAACGGCTCTTTTTTTTCTCCCTGTCAGTGCATCTGAAGGGCTGGCCGGCACTGGAGCTCGGGTGGATAATCCGTTGGATCGAGTCTCCTTGGGTAAGGGCCAGCCAGCAGCCGTATGGTTTTGGGCAGCCCGCCCGGTCAATCCCCACACTGGAGGTCAACATCCAGTAGATTCCAGAGGTCAGAGTAGAGACAGACTCGCTGTGACTGCCTAGCAAGACCAAAATCTGCTTCTGAAATGATCAACAAAATGACGAAAAGTTTTTGACAGCCTAGTAAATAATTGTACTATGTTCATTATTATTCAGGCATTTGTGCCCTTTCATACTACAGACACATCTATTCAGGTTATAGAGGTCTTTAATCATAATTCTCTGTATTCTTTCTTTCTTTTTTTTTATGTACTTCCGTCAAGTCAAACAATCACTAAGCCACTGCAAAAACGAAAATGAGTATTGATGTAATTAAACCAATTTAAATCAAATCAAATCCAGTTATGCAAGCATGCAACCCGTGTTAAACATCCCATTAATTGCTCAACACATTTGGCACGTGTATTTTATCAATTATTTTATTAAAAAATATATATTTTAACTTAACTGCGATTAATTTCATGATTCCAGAAGTTTCAAAAACTAAAAACAAAAATTAAAATTAAATTTTTTGTTCTTCAATTTAAAAAAAAAAATGACAATTGAGGGGACAAATTAAAGTAATTAAAACTTCGTTTGGTGTACAACTTTGTTTTTTTAAATTTAAAGTTAATATTTGCAATAATTTATTTTTAATTTTAAGTCTTTTGGTTCATGTGGGTGTTTGCTAAGGGCCCAGGTTGATAACCACTGTCCTAATATTTTCATGCAATTTATGGTATCAGATTTTTTACACGTTTTAAAATATATATATATCTACAGATCACTTGATCTACGCCACACTAGGTGTCCATGGATCCCCAAGAGTTAAGAAACACTACTTTAATCAGGTAATGCAATGAATGTAGGAATCTCCATAATAGCTTGTCTAAATTAAATCTATTATTCTGAATAAACAATCATTATTAGAATTTTCAGGGCTACTCCTGTCCTGTCATCGCTGCACATATTGTAACCCATTCAGATTTTGTTCCACTAAACCTGAGGGGTTTTTTGGGTCCTTCAGGTGTTTTGGCATGCTGTGACATTTGTGTTTTTTTCAGTTGCATATAAACATATTAATGGCACAGGTGAAATTATACTCTATTTAGCACAAACAAGACTACCATAATATGTGAGCAACGTGTATGTACATGTTTGAGAGAATATTGTTTATGTGTGGTTATTGAAAAAACTAAAAATGAAAGTTTCTGAAATAAGGCTACAAAACACATACTAAATATGCGTCCACAAGACTTTGGACTAATGGACGTTGTGGCCTAGAGTTTTTTCTTCAAAATGATCTGAAAATCGTCCTGCCTTTTCATTCACATTAACACAATAGAACGCAAAACTCACATCATGTTTACTTTTCTTTATTTGAGGAAACGCTTTGTTTTTATTGTAAGTATCCATAAAAAATAAAAACTTAGAGTATTTTGAGTCTCTTTTGTACTGATAAGAAAAAAAAAGTGAGCTGGTATCGCCAGCGATACCTTGGACCCCAGAGGGTTAATCACTTTTCTCAACTCTAACAAACACAAAAATACACACAGTCTCTCTCACACTTTCACCCTCTCCCTTTCTCACCTCCCACTTGCTTCCATGCTCTTTCCATAATGTCTGCAACCTTCCTCTCACCCTGTGGTTCTCGCTTAAGCTCGGTCTCTCTCTTCGTGTCAGGAATCTTAGTTTTTTGCGCAGAAGAACAGCATCTGCCAGAGGAATGGCAAGGTAAAGCAGAATCCCTGGCCTTGAGCATCAGCACTCCACTGAAAACTACACCCTCTCCTCCATTGCAAGAGAGATTTGTTTATTTTCATGACCTTTATTTGCTGCCTTCACTCCAATCCAGTGTGCTCAGTGGTTTGCCATAATTACTTTTCCAGATAGAGGGGAGACAGTGTGCAGCAGTCGCATCATACGAGGCACTCTCAATGGTCAGGTGTCTAAATTTTCCAGCATACAGATTTGAATGTGTAAGGTTAGACCAAACGACTTCAAACAGTGTTTCCTCTGAGAAGGCTCGATTTGAAAAAGAATCGCATTAAACAAATATGCGCAAAAAAAATGAAAGAGAAAATATTGTAACCATTATTTACTGACCCTCATGTCATTTAACAACTCTTTATTTCCTTATTAATTTATAAAAGAGTTCTTTATTCATTTTTTGCAATTATTTCTTTATGTAGAATACAAAAAAGTAATTTTTCAGTGAATAATGACTTAAATTTCATACATTTCCTCACACAAAACTGTCATTGAGTTGTATGGACCACTTTGTGGTGTTTTTATTAACCCTCTGGGGTCGCCGGCGATACCAGCTCACTTTTTTTTTCTTATTAGTACAAAAGAGACTCAAATTCTCTTACTCTTAATCTTACATAATGTGAGTGTTGTACATTATTAGACCCTGTTAAGTTTCTCTATTTTTGTGGATACTCACAATAAAAACAAAGTATTCTACGTTTCCTCAAATAAAGAAAAATAAACATGATGCGAGTTTTCCATTCTATTGTGTTATGTGAATGAAAAGGCAGGATGATTTTCAGATCATTTTGAAGAAAAAACTCCAGGCCACAACATCCAAAGTTTTGTGGACGCATATTTAGTATGTGTTATGTAGCCTTATTTCAGAAACTTTCATTTTTTTGTTTTTACAATAACCACGCATAAACAACATTCTCTCAAAAATACAAACACGTACATACATGTTGCTCACATATTATGGTAGCCCTGTTTGTGATAAATATAGTGTAATTTCACCTGTGCAATTTAAATTTTTATAAGCAACTTTAAAAAGCACAAATGTCAGGGCATGTCAGAACATCTCAAGGACCCCAAATACACCTTGGACCCCAGAGTTAATAGGTTAATAAGGATAACTATTTCAAATTTCACAGTAAAACTGTAATAAGTGGGTTGTAACTTAAGTAACTTTGGATATAAGTGTCTGGTACATGCCCATTTCAACATTTAAAGGCTGAAGTCGGTGTGTACTCGTTCTCTGTTGTCTCAGATGCTCCATGTTCAGAGCTCCAGGGAATGCTGTCCGGGCTCCTCCCTGACTCCCAGATCTCAGCATCCTCAGTGAGGGACCTTCACTGGGCCCCTGGAGCGGCACGTCTGGTTGCCAGTAGATCCGGATGGTTCCCTGCCCCTGCCCAGCCTATAGCTGGAGAAGAATGGCTCCAGGTGGACCTCGGGACACCCAAGATGGTGCGAGGAGTGATAACCCAAGGAGCGCGTAGCGGTGAGGGAGGAACCAGCTCTGAGAACCGGGCTTTCGTACGGAAATATCGCCTTGCACACAGCCTGAATGGGAAAGACTGGAACTTTGTAATGGATAGCAAGACTAGCATGTCCAAGGTATTTCATTTGTCTATAGCATAATAGAAACATATGCAAAATATCATTACTGGAGTTGAAAATTCAGCGTTGCATCAAAGGAATAAATTAAATTTGAAAATGTATTGAAAACAATTATTTTTAAGTTTGCACACTCTAAACAATGCTGGGTTGTTTTTACCTAAATTTGGGTCAAATATGGACAAACCCAAATGTTGGGTTAAAAATCTAATTTCAAATTTTAACCCAACTTCAACTTTCACTTTCAACTGTACATTTTTTAATTACATTTTTAACCCAACCTAATTGTTCAGAGTGCAATATAAATCAGTATTCACAATCCACTGGATATTTTTAAATCTGGAAGTTTACTATTATTGCCAAGGTATTATTAAATTAACATTAGGCAGCATTAAAAGCCTAAAACAAATGTCAAAATAGATATATGCCTATTAGTTAACATCAATAAAGCTGCTTAGGTGGCATCAAGTGGAAAAAGTAAGTGGCTGCAAAGAAAAGCATTGAATTGCACAAAAATACCACCTTATAACAAACACACCTATAAAACAAATTCTTAAACAAAGCACATTTTTACAAACACTTTTATTTCATTTCACAGTTGCATTTTCCTTATACATTCACATTGAGTAAAAACGAAAGAACATGTCTAATTTACTTTTGTCTGCATGCATTAAGACAGTTATGGGTTTTTTATCAAATACATCCTATGTTACAGAAGTAATCATAAACTATAATGACATGTAAAAGGCAGAACAACATAAAAGAAACACCAAACAATGGGTTTTCGCATCTGCATCAGGTGATCCTGGACTTATTTCAGCAATGACGCATATCATTCCAGATAATGTTTGTCTGAGTAAGCAAAAAACTGCATGAGTGCTTGAGATGTTTGACATTCTCCACGCATCACTCATGCCAATGATATTGCATGTGCAAAAAATCTGAAATTTACAATCCGGACCTTGCTTTAATCTTCAGCTTTCGGCACACTTCTTTCTTGGACATGTATTTTTACACAGTTACACACACAAAACGTAGCACGACTGCCAATAAAACACAATTAAAATAAGTTAAACTGCTTTTTCTACTGTTTTTAACCCGGTTTGCTAATATTAAAATATGTATACAACCAAAAAACCTTCTTTTCCCCTCTTTTTACGCGCAGACCACGTCTAATGTGACCTCCTCACCACCAGGGGTCATTTGCATCTTTCACACCCTCAAATCAAACATCATAAAAGGAGGCACTCCCTCCGTTCTCCAGTACACCCAGTGTATTTGATTTCAGCCCATAAGAGGTTATGACCAACAGATGCATGTAAAATCATGCAACCCCACAAGCAATGGTGCTTTATTTCGACAGATTTATGGGCCGATGCTGAGTGAGAACGTTTCCCATGTGACATCACAGAAAGACACCCGCAGGAAACGTGACGCTGCTACTCGCAGGCGATTTTGCCATCAAAGCTGGAGAGGGCGATGGCAAAGGCTTGTACGGCACACAGAGGATAGCTGTAGTCCAGAGTGAAAGCGTCGTCCGCCACTCTCCCAAACTGCATCACAATGTAGTCCACTGAAATATATGACAATTTATATTTACTTAGACTACATGTTAATACTTCCATTATTCATAAATGTGTTTGAAAACATCCTTTGGGCACTTTGTATGTACGCTCTAAAAAATGCTGGGTTATTTCAACCCAAATATGGCTCAAATATTGACAAATCCAGTAATTGGGTTAACATTTTAAATGAAATTTTTAACCCAAAGTTTGGGTTTGTCCATATTTTACCCAAAATTGGGTTAAAACAACCCAGCATTCTTTAGAGTGTATGCTACTGTGATATAAAACAGTAAAAAAGCATGCAATATGGAATAATTCATTTTTTCAAATAATAGTAACATTTAAATGCAAAAAATTTATTAAAAATTGCTAAATAATCTAGAATCACTGAATTAAATAAACACAATTCTAAAGTGTTGCATCTCTAAATACATTTAGTATTTTTTAATCCATTTTACATTTAAATGTCTTAACTTTTTATTTTTTATTATTTTTTTTTTTACATGTAATTGTTAACTTTAAAGTTTGGGTTTGTCCATATTTTACTCAAAATTGGGTTAAAACAACGCAGCGTTTTATAGAGTTTACTATGATATAAAACAGTAAAAAAAGAGCATGCAATATGGAACAATACATTTTTCAAATAATAGTAACATTTAAATGTAAAAATTGATTAAAAATGCTAAATAATCTAGAATCACTGAATTAAATATACACAAATCTAAAGTGTTGCATCTCTAAATACATTTAGCATTTTAATCCATTTTTACATTTAAATGTCTTAACTTTTATTTTTTTATTTTTTTACATTTAAAGGTTAACTTTCCCCAGTTCAATCAATCAGTAAGTCAAGAAAGAGATAAAAAAAATGTTGTTGATATTATTTCTGGTACATTTGTCACATTGGAAATGGACTGTGAAGTCAAGTGCATTGCATTGTGGGATACAGTACAGTATATTGCATGAACTAATTTGGCTTTAAATAGTACTAAAACCTAAATAATAAATTATATACAATTATATAGTTAAATAAACTATTTAATTAAATACAAATAATAAATTATCACTAAATATATAGCACTAAATAGCAAAC
>JAOTRC010000002.1:9616592-9632355 GCA_027497675.1 Cyprinella lutrensis | reverse complement strand
GAAGTATTGTTCATTCTTTGTTAATGTTAACTAATGTAGTAACTAATGAACCTTATTGTAAAGTGTTACCGAAATATAATAGGTGCAGTATTTAACATTGACAGCTAGTGGTTGAAAGCAGTGCAGTACAAATTCAAAATATTGGAGAGAGTTGTAATATTATTCCATTAAATAATAAAAACCCCAGCAAAATCATAAAACACAAGCAAATTAACAAACAAATAAATAACCCTGTCCAAATCTAAATGAATTACAGAGTCTACTAATTAACAAATATACATAAAACTAATATCCAACATAAAAGAAAAGGCACAGATCACAAACAATAACATAATATGTAATAACAAAAGTAAATTTTAACCTCAAAAAACTGTTCAGATGGAATAAATCTTACAAATGTTAATGTGTTAATGTTCAGATGTAAAAACTAATGCGCGTAACCATCTTACCAAATATGTAATCAATCTAGTTTCATTCACTGAAACTTTACCTTCACGAAATATAAGGAGAGTTTCAGTCCAGGTTCAATTCTGCATTTCCATGAGCACAAGAACTACCCAATGAACCATTGCTCCAAGATTAATCCATTTGTTTAATTTAACAATGGCGGTTAAGCATGTCTAGCATTTTATATCATAACTTGGCATGAAATGTCAACATGATGAATGCGGTATTGCTCTGTGCTTCGCCTGTGGTGGTCAAGTAAGCATTAGTTATGGTAGGCGGCCATGTGAAACACTCTATGGGAGCAATCACCATGATGATCACTTACTCACCCAGTGTGCAATTTTTTCTGTCGCTGTTGTGATGAGGTTACAAAGTAAAGGGAGCTGTTTTACTTGACGGTGGTAGACTTATCTTCTCCAAACCTCAAGTTAGCTTCTTTGCTGCAGACACATTTTCTGAACAGGGAGGTGCTGTGAACAGATTCGAGTTTGTCTGAGACGAGTAAGACATCTGTAGTTGAAAAATCTGCGTTAGCAGCAATAGTGTTAGTATATTCAGTGTTAGTAGATGTCCTTGCAGCTGTCTTGTTGTCTTTGCTGGCTTTCGAGCTCTGCTTTAAATAATCTTTGCCTTGGGGTTTCGCCTGAAGAATGCAAAAAATAAAACCAGCTACTTAGTTCACTTCTTATTGCCATTCAAAATAATGACATTAGGCTTATGTTCTATTTATGTTATTGGCTACTGTAATATCCCCTGATCTTTGAGGTCTGATTTGCATATTACTTTTGAATTGGAGTTCCTATTAATGTCATTGCTGTTTAAGTCTCTCAAATCAACTTGGAAAGAAAACACCATAAACAAAAAAAACAAAAAAAAAAAACACGGATTTGCTACTGAACAGTGTGGTCATGTGGTGGTAACAGATATCTGTTTTCAGCTCTAATAATGAAAAAAAATATTATTAATACCTAGACATACTCAAGTCTGGATATTCCATTCAGGAGCCTATAGAGCTGCAGAATCGATCATATGGCAGCGTTTTAGTGTTGTCACCATAAAATCACAGGAAGTAAGTCTTTCACGGCAGCTGCAGTACGAACATTGACAATAAACTGTGTCGGTTTGTGAATAAGAATGTGTGTTTGTGGTAGTGCTTGGTGTAAGATAGCAATTTTATTCTGGCTTCACTCAGTAATTACTTCTCTCTCCTCATTGCGATAAGGTTTAGGGCAATTTCCTCCAGATTAATTTAACAATATGTCTCCATCAATGGAAAACTGCACTTGAGAAGTAAATTGACTGAAAGAACAAAGGCATTTCCAATAAATCCAATAGGAAATACTAAGAAACATCTTAATATATTTTCTCAATTAAATTGTATGCAAAAATTAAAGGGCTATATTCTAAAAAAAACGTTCTGTCATTAATAACTCGCCGTCATTTCGTTCCAAACCTATAAGAATTTCGTTCGTCTTTAAAACTCAAATGTAGATATTTTTAATGAAATCTGAAAGATTTCTGTCCTTCCATTGAAAGTCTATTCGCCAAATGTCTCAGGTTGCGACTGTAACCTATGTTCCCTGAGAACAGGGAACGAGACACTGTGTCAAGTGTAATGGGGGAACGCCTCAGCATAACTGATGACTGAAACACTGTAGAATCACGACTGGTCAGCGTCAGCCATGACGTCATGCTGTAGCGTGACCAGGAAGTATATAAGGTGCGCCTAGAGAACATATCATCCACTTCGTCTGAAGGGACTGTAAAAGCAGACCGGAGGCATGACGATGAAACACAGTGTCTCGTTCCCTCTTCTCAGGGAACGTAGGTTACAGTCGTAACCTCAGACGTTCCTTTTCGAACAGATCAACACAGCCAAACTGTATAGACCTTATATAGCCCCGCCCCTTTTCAGTGCTGCGCTTGTTGGGAATTCTGACAGCAACATTTTGAAACATTAGAGTTTTGGGTGATTAGACTTTTTAATGAGTAATTGATGACAGAATTTTCATTTTAGGGTGAACTACCCCTTTAAATAACTTCTGTTCTGGGAATAATAATATTTAAAGCTAGGTGTTTTTAGCATGCTACAACTGCTTGAATTCAGAGTTCATTCCAGCACTGACGCAAGATACTGAGATATACAAGATCACAGCGGACAGTCTAATCTTCCAGTAAACATACACTTCACCACCACCCCAGAAAAAAAGAAATCGCTCTCATTATTTGTTTGCTCCTAGCGGCATTCTGTCACAGTTTTCATTTTTATTTTTATTAAAGTCTCCTCACAAAACGCTAGCGGCAGCCCACAAAGACCCAACAGCATGCTGGCACAATCGCTAATGTCATAAAAGCACTGCAGAGGGGGTTGTCTTTTTGGACTTAGGATGGCTCTTGGGGGTGACGGAGCTGAACTAATGTGAGCTCGTAGACAGGACGCAAATACCTGACACATCAGTTAACACGTCTCTCAGCAGGGAGCTGTTCCAGCCCTGACATGGCCAATCATGTCTCTTTACGTGCTGACTTCCGGCACTGGCACCATTGCACCCATCATCTATCATTTAGAGGATTTTTCTCTGAATCAGCAGCACTGCACCCTACCACCAGGCCTAATCAAAGTAGGTGGAAGCCATATGTGTGCCAATAACAGAGAAAAGGAGATAAGTTGTCATGGAAGCCCAGTAATGTAATGGCTCTCTTGAATCAGACCATACCTTGTCTAATTGAAATGGCAGGCTTTTAATGACTTCTTGCACTTTCAAACTATTACTTAAGAATGAAAAGCAGTTCACTAAGTTTTAACTAATAATCTGACTCCATATTGAAGTTACAGTTACTGCATTTACCAGAAATCATTTTAGAGAGAGGGAAAATGTTCTTTGTTTAACTACTGTGCAAAAAGTGTTGGACCTAAGGCCCTACATATCGCATAAAGACGTAATGAAACTCTTCTAACAGCTTATATATAAGAGTAAGATCAATAATCACCTCTTAGGCCCTTATACTAAGTGGTTGAAGTAGTATGTCATGAGTAGATGAGCATAAAACTATAAAATTTAAAGTGACATTGGTGGTTGCATGGACTGTCAATGGAGGGACAGAAATCTCCCAGATTTAATTTAAAATATCTTCATTTGTGTTTCAAAGTTTGGCGAGTGCAAATAAGGTGTGGCCCCTTTAAGAGCTGTGCGCTTGTTGAACTGTCGGCAGTATTGTATTGTATGTGAACACCCCATGTATGCAGGTATATCCTGTTTTATGCTATTTTTTATTATTTTGTTTATTAAGTAATAAGTACACAAGTTAGATTTGGGAATAAAGTGCGAGTTGTGAGTTATGAGATTCCACTGTGAGTCTGTCTGCCCTCTGCATGCAATAACTTCAGTTGTGTCCAGGTTGAGATGAGAAACGGGTTGAAATAGTAAATGGTCTGTGGATTGTGTGAATATAATGCATTTAATCAAATCTGGCAACTGGTCAACATTAGACAAACATGATTGGATTATTCATAAAGGAGTTTGGGCCATGCAAATTATGGGGGTTTCCCTGGAAAAAGGGGTCTGGGAGATAGGGCTAAAAAACGGGAGAAACCCGGGAAAAACAGGAGTGTTGACAGGTACAGACTTCACTGGAACAGAACATAATTTCCAATTCATCAGACCTAATACAAAAAGAGGAATTGTAATGTGACACTAAAGACAAGAGTAATGGTTGCTTAAAATTCAGGAATTGCCTAAATTATATTACATAAAATTCATTAAAATAGATAACAGTTGTATCAAATTTTTAAAATGTTTCTGTCACACTACTAGAAGGATGAGGACTCAAGGAATACGGTTAACATACTTTATTTATACACCAGTTGCAATATCAGATCGATCGGCTATGAGCTATGTAGTCGCATTTTGAAAAACATTCTTAGCACCCAATAAACGGCTCTGGGCATTCGTAAACCACGCCTCAAATACGAGAAAATTAACATGTGGTTCCCAGACCCAAGTCACAGTATGCTGATTTCACGTAGCCGCCAATTTGAAATCGAAAGCGTGACTCCGGTGGGAAGACACACATGCCAACCCTCTGTTTTAAGGGCCAAGGGCTACACTCGAAAATAGGGCCAAGGGGTGAATTGGGATTCAGCCTTATACTCGCCAGACTCGCCAACCAACCCCCCGGTCATTCAAAATGGCGGCTGTGTGAAATCAGGGTGAGACTTGGGTCTGACATTAGCCAGGCTAGTTTTTGACTGTATTTTGATAAAATACACACAAACACAAAATAGATTATCTCAAAGAGATTGCTTGTCGAAGATAGTTGTTAAATAAACAATTTACTTTACTTTACCATTATGTCAAAATTAAGTATTTCAGAGAGCCCTATAATAAACCTTCGCGCAGGTGATGGTTCTCTATTAGACTTTTTGTACAATTATATACTACACCTTAGCATTCATTTTTTTACTCATGTTAAACATAAAAATGAGCAGGTTTCATCATTGTTATGCTGCCCATGTTTCCTAACTTGAAGTGTGTGGAGGTCTAGACCTCCTGGTGGTTCATTTGCTTTGCCCTACTCTGATTTGGACTCAAAAAGTATTATCTGCAAATCAGCATCTTAATTAAACTGGCATTTAATTAAAGGAGGAAGGTGTTTACATTATCTCTCTCCTTCCTATGATAATGAGGAAAAGCAATTTAAAGGAGGATGAATGTTGGTGTGTAGTTAAATGGTTGAATGCAAATCACTACATGATTCTCCACTCAATACATGTGCCTATTGGCTGGCATTACATTATGAGATGATAGATAGATTGGATGACCATTCGCTAAAAGAAACCTTGGCAGTCTGTCAGGTTGTAGCCTTTCTTCCCTGCACATATTAATGAACAGTTATGGTAATTAGTGCAAATGTAATTTGACATGTCTCAATAAAATATTATTTGCACTTTTGCTGGCAAAGGGTAGCTAACCTGCATTACCAGTTTAAGCCTGTTGGTGTCGTTAATAGGGGTAAATGAGCTAAAATTAGCTGCACAAAGTAAAGTCAGCCAGAACACAGGCTACAAGTTTTTTAAAATGTGATCAAAGGAAGGCATCTATTAATCACAAACAGTTTTTATGCGCTGCATGAGGTAAAAACAAGCTGTTGTTACCCAGAGGGCTTTTTTTCACCTGATGTGGCACATACAAAGGACTTTTGTTGGTGTACTCTAAGGCTGAGTACTTTTCTTTTTTTTTACAACCACAATGAACAGGGATGGAAACGCCGTAATGTACACAATTTATAACATTATGCATAAAAAAGCACTAAATTGAGGTAGATACATTTTGGAAACACATTTACCGAATAAAACTCTTGATGCACAACAAAAAACGCATGTGACTTTGCCTCAATAGAGGATGTGATTGGATAACTAAACAAACCAGTTGACCAATCGCACATTATCTCAAATATGGTTGATCAGTCTGAAATGCCTGAGCCAAAGATACTTTACGTCAATTTCCCAGGAAGTGATGAGTTTGTTCTCATGAATGCATGGTATGGAAATGATTCTAAACTTTTTTATACTAGCCTATATTCCAATTATGCGCATACATTTGCAACTTTGGATGGATACTGATACTATGATCCAGTGCAGCCAGCAATTAAGATATAATGGGAATATTATCAGCAAATAACAAATTTTATACATTTTTTTTATTTAAAATATCTTTTGTGGGACCAGAATATAGAGCCTGTCCCTATACCCACATTTTCAAGAGCTTTTTCCACACTATCTATCTGAGTGTATTTGAGGATAAGTGTATCCCATCATACATCATGTTCATTAGCTCACATGGCCCAAAATCACATAGGTACTACTGAACAGACAAATAGAAGTTTATTTTAAAAAGTTTTGAAATCAAAATGTGTAAATAAAGCTCTATAGTCTACCATTAGGTCTATAAATTACAGCTAAATGAACAGATCAGAGTCATTGATATACATTAGAAGGGATAGTGTGGACATTGCTAACTGAACTGTGGAAATTGGGACTTGTCCATCAAAATCATCTGTTACAGAATGTTACACTCATGCATAGCCTACTTCAGAGGTGAAGTGTGTGTGCAACTCCACAAAAAAGAAAAGAAAAATGCAAATGAGATTCTAATAAGAATGGCAGGGTAGCAAATGGAAAAGATTGCTTTGGTTTCTGGGTGTTTTATGTAGCCAAAAGCAATGTCAACGAAAGTTGATGAGTTTAAATTCTGAGAAAGCTGGTTTTCTGACGCAGTGCCACTGCCTCAAGCTCAGATTACGCATTGCTCCGGGTCAACTGCTGGGTGTTCAACGTCTCATCATTATGAGTGGGTGTGATCAGCCTCACCAAGGGGCACAGGCACCCAACCATGAAACTAATACTTCACAATTAGTGGGAGTGCCCCTTTTTAAAGCAGCAGTAAGAGACTTTTACCTGCATATGATGATGCAGTTGATGTGTGGTTAGGGTGGGCTTTATGACTTAAATGTCAAACACTATCAATCAAAAGTCTGGAAAGATGGATGTTTTGTCAATGATTTTGGATCCATTATGCTTACCATTCTCGGCATTAATAATAATTGATAATTCTTTGCCCCCAATTAGCATATTTTAATGATTTCTGAATGATTGTGTGACAAAGCCTTCCCATTATAGGAATAAATTACAGTTTTAAATATATTTTTAATATCGTCAAATACGATTGACAATTAGCATACAGTTTGGATTGGCCATATGCAGCCTAGCATAGATAAGAGCAGAGAGAGCAGAAATTACTCCCCCTTAGGGTAAACAGAACAGAACCAACATGAATAAATTGCAGATATCATTAATTCAATATTTTAATGTACAACATAATTTGAGAATTTAGTCGGATTCAAAGGGGAATCCGAATGCCAAATCCTGACTGATGAGAGGGGGGTTATTAGCTCTGGAGAAACGTGATTGCTGTTGAAGGAGCTTATACTGTATATGGATGCTGTGATAGGAGTCGTATTCATAGGTAGACGTGGGTCAGCTGAGAGTGACCTGCCAGAACTGACGCTATGCTTGATTTTCCCTTGAAGTTCAACCCCAAAATGAAAACAAATGAATAAGTCAAGCAAAAATTACTTGACATTACTTGACATTACTTGACGCGACTGTGAAGGCTAAAAACAAGCCTTGAAACACTCAGTAACTTTTGAAGCCATACCACTGCAGAGAATCTTTACACATTTCTTGACAAGTTGACCACATGTTATATGGTCATGCTGGCCAGCCCTAGCGTGTTTATGTCTGAGTGCATGGATGAGAGCACCTTCTGTCAGTTAATGTGTGTCAAAGACATTTACCTCTGCCCTTCACAGTTCGCTCCCTCATCCATCTGTTTTTCATCTTGTGTCCCAGTGCTAAGGACTGATTATATTCTTTAACAAAGTGAGAGGCGCACATAATGCACACTTCAGACTCCCCTCTGAGAATCATTATCTGAATCCCCATGGTAATGCAAAAGGTCAGATAGATTCCACCCGACTGACACACCGCTCTGGTGAGTCACTAAATCGTCGACATTAATCTCTTTACTTTCTTGTCAACCATTGAAGCTTCTGATGAACGCGATTTCACCAAGTATCACATACCTGAAACAACTTTCCCATCAAACAATCAGATTTGAGGGACAAGCTTACAATTTATGTCAAGTTTAGGCTTAGATCCAGGGTGAAGTACTTAAACATCAGTGTTATTCACCTATTACTCTCTGATTTTAGAGAAAAGGTATGGGTAGGGTTAGGTTTAGTGGTAGGGATTGGGTAAGGACTACATTTTGGGACAGGAATGTTGATCCAGGAACATGTCTTACTTGGCAAAATCACTCTTGACCGAAGCTTCTTTATGCTCGCCTGCAAAATTGAATGCATTAAAAGCACCTCTCTCTTTCTGTCTCTTTGAGACTATATTGCCTAATGATTGCTGAAAGCATCTCTTTATTTGCAGCCGTAATGGATTCCCTTGAGAGAGAAAAAAATCACTGTTTTATATTATCAACAGTAACAGAGAGTGAAATAATATGGAGGTAACAAGGAATGCACTGAAATTTCAGCCATTAACATTTTCGCATCAAAATGGCATTAAAACCTTGGCCGAAATAACAAAAACTGTTAACCATTACATCCATATTAAATTATGGGTTTAGTTGGAACTAATGTAAATATAAATGATTATGGACAGAAAATGTAATACATGAAACAAAACAGAACCTTCTTCTTTTATCACCCAACTACCTTTACTTTGGCAATGGAAAATTTGCCTTTTGAGCTTTGCATTCTAAAGCACTTTTACTGCCAAAAGCAATGACTCAAAACAAATCAAATGCTACTTTCAATACCATACATTGTGTTCTCTTCAAAAGTCTTTTACTATCTGGGAGGTTAGCCTGATGTCTCATAAATTGATGCTTGGTTTCTTGCCCTTTTGTGTTGCTGAAAACTCTGTATGAAAGCATAAACAGCCAACTGAAGACTAAAGAATATTATTTCTGAAAAACACAAAACATTGAGGAAAAAATGGCATCGTAATTGTTAGTTCAGCGTGAGCAGACAGAAAACAGATCTTCGTTTGAAAAAGTCAATGGTGAATTCAGTTGCATTGCAAATATTAAAGTCAAAGGGTGTTATTCACAAAACACAAGCACAATGATTTTCTTGCGTGCCTATTGGCTGTCCTGCGGAAACTGCAGCAGCCTATCGAGAGAGGCTCTGGTGACGCCAGATCTAATAGTGCCGAAGTGATTGTCACTTTGTAGGACAACTCGGAAGCTAGCAGCGCATGGGTTCCCTCGATCGAAAAAGCTATGCATTTTCCCCATGGACTTTTGGAAAAATCACAAAAATAAGATCTGTGTTTAACAAAGTGTTGTGACTCTTACACGTTTTGTCTATCAAGGTAATCTTTGCAAGTTAATCCAAAATTTATACATTTTGATACCTATATGAAGTTTTTAAAAAACACAAAAAGACACAACAAAGTTAAAAAAAACACAAGCAGGGTATAACTGTGTGTTCTATGTCATAGATCAAAATATTTAGAGGCTTTGTTTACCACAGACCTTATTTCAAGCGATTTAGCAAAAACCCATTAAAAAATCCCATAGACTTTAGAGCGAGGGAACCCGGAGTGCTAAAATGCTAACTTACTTCCACGTTTTGGACTACAGAGTGACGTCGTAATTTCGACACTCTGTGGGGGCACTTAACACCCATTACGTCACCTCCTGCCAAAGCGGGCGTGGCCTGGGCCTATAAATATAGCTCTATAGGCTGATATAATCTGTTTTTTTTTTCATCACCAAAGCGAACCAGAGCATGTTGCAGGCACGGCAAAGATATGCAGTACTCGTTCCCTCTTCTAGAGAGAACCGAGGTTACATTAGTAACCGAGTACGTTCTCTCACGAGAGTTTGTCTCGTACTGCGTAATATCTTACGTTAATATCTTATGGAACGTCTAAAACCTTATAAATGTAGATAGGATGGCCCAGCCTGCCGCCAAACAGATATCCTGCAAGGTAATTCCGCTAGACCAAGCCCATGACGAGGCCATTCCTCTTGTTGAATGCGCACCAACACGTAATCAAGCCTTTAGAAGTGTAGGTCAACGCTATAGCATCAACTATCTGGATAGGCTTGTTTCGATGCGACTAGTCCCTTAGGACGTCTGCTGAATGAAACAAAGAGCTGAAAAAAGAGAAGGGAGACACATAAGCTCTTAATGCCCTGATTTTAAATAAATAAAACATCTCCTGTTAACTAGCTGAGCATTCATTTGTTAAATTAGAGGCAATCTAGCACAATGAAATGTTCTTGAAATCAAGTGAGCAAAGTGCTCGTTGACTGCGATCAGTGGCGCGGATACAGTGTTCTCTGCACAGTCTTCACTCGGACTCAATCCGTTGCGGAGTAAAATGCACACAAACGTGTCTCTGCGTGATATACAACCACTGATAAACATAATTGGTTTTAATGAGAAAAAAAACCCATACGAGTGTGGATTAGAACCCAGAATCTCTGAAACGCTTGTCTAAAGTTCTGCCACTGGACCATTAAAGCACATACATAAAAAGTTGGATTGGGACATGCAGTGTGTAGTGTTTGTGGGCACTGGGTTGTGGCTACATTCACTACATTTAACGGACAATCGACATGAGTCGATTTTATTTGTGCGAGCCCTTTACTGTGGCGGGCTGTGTTTGTGTGTAGAAATGAACCCTGGACTGTGGGCATTTTTATTACACTCATAAGACCATTGGCTATGGCCGGAATACCAGAAATTACACTCTTCATGTGATTTATCTGGGTCGCCGTGAAAACGGCATTTGTGTGCAAGCAAGCGGGCTTCATATGCAAAGGCTCGCCCCGTAGAAAGCTTTTCTCAGACTTTGCCGCTTCTTCACTCCGGATCCTCACGCATTGCTGAAGAGATGAAAAATCTGATTATATCAGCCCAATGAACTATATTTATAGGCGCAGGCCACGCCCGCTTTGGTGGGAGGTGACATTGTGGGTGCAAAGTGCCCCCATTGGATCTGACTTCACCAAGGGTCTCACTCGATTGGCTGCTGAAGTTTCCACAGGACAGACAATTGGCACACGAGCCATGCCTATGTCTGCATGCTGCCGCAGCGCGTTTTACTTTAATTCAAAATTATGGATAATTTTTGACTTCAATATCTCGTGGAAAAGAAGTTTTCCCTGAGCGTAAGATATTACGCAGTATGAGAGAACTGCAGATTAACTGAAAGCTTTTTTTTGTACAATTTATTTCTAAGCTAAAACATCAATTGCAGAAAAGATCTCTCTACCACAGCTTGCCGCTTTTGTTTACATTTATTATTTAGACTTTTTTATGGCTCTCAATTTAGTGGCGTGTCATTATCTCTAAGAGAACAGTATGCACAATTTTAATCAGATAAATTGGACCAGTAATTTGCATTTGTCATTGTTAGGGCATCCTCTGCACGGTAAATGCATGGTAAAAACCATTTAACCATAACAGCACATGGACCTTGAAATAACACATAGGCTTCTCTACCGCTCACTGTCTAATTTCTCACATTAGGCATTTACTATCAGTAGAAGCTTTGGTTCCTACATTCAATGGAGTAAAAGGGGGCACTGCAAAGCCAGGGTCAGTCCTGGAGGGTCACTGACTTGCCGAATTTAGCTCCAACCCTAATCCAGCACACCTGAATAAGCTTATCCAGGTTTTTTGGATAACTAAACCTACAGGAGGTGAGTTTTATCATGGTTGGAGCTAAACTCTACAGGGCATGTCACAGCAGTCTGAGAACAGCAGTGCCATGCCAGCAGTGTCAGACCGGAAGTTGATGCTGTCTACACTTGATACGGCACGGCACAACGAATCTTTGTTGTCCCGTTTGTACCTCTGTAAAAATAGAATATTGCAATTCTATTGAGAAATTGTTCACTAAAATTATTAAAAGGCTGCAAAAAATGAGTAAAAGGAAGAGACGAGTGACTGTTCATTTGCAAAAATATTATTCAAAGCATCCAGAGCTTAAAATCCTCAATAATTCAGGACTCTGCTCTCTTCTAATTCCATATTGATTTCTCTGCTTTCTCTGCTAAAGATATAAAAGGCCAGAATACATAATGAGAGCAGTGTTTCACTGTGTTCAAAAGCGAGTTCTGTTCAGCTCTCAGTAACTTCCTTTACTTCAAATCGCTTAATTGGATTAAACACTGTGGCCTAAATGGTGTCATTTACCAAATGTCTCATCCCAACCAAGTTATGCACAACTTACTTCCGCATTCTGTTTGGACAGGTCTCATCGCTGCTGGTCCAGGTCTTTTGTATGTATGTGCTTCATGAAATTTTTTGCGGTAATACTCAAGATAACTTAAAAGGAGCGTGAAAAGATTAGCATAACCAATGTCCCTCACATGTGCAGATTGATATTTAAACGTTTTATATTTTTTCTTCTTCACAGTAACGTCAAACAATCACATGTCATTTTTTAGCTAAAATGCCAATCTTGGTGAGGCATTATTATAAAAGTGAATGTAAAAAGTAGTGCTGGGCAATTAATAATCACATTTAAATCCATCCGAAATAAAAGTTTGTTTTTACATAATATATGTGTGTGTACTATGTATAATTATTTTGTATATATATATATATAAATACACACATAAGCATGTATTTAAGAAAAATGTGCTTTTAATTTATAAAATATTTGTATGTAATTTAAATTATGTATAAATACTGTATACATGAGCATATATATATATATATATACAAAATAAGTATACACAGTACACACACATATATTATGTAAACACAAACCTTTATTTTGGATTTGATTAAATGTTGCCCAGCGCTAGTAAAAAGGCTAGACAAAAATGTGTCAAAATATTGGATTTATGCACTTGGCCATTGATCACTTGGCACTTGATCTGATCACAATATTAAGAAACAAATCTATTTCTTCTTACTTGAGTTATTACTTTTACTCCATTTAGAAATATTTGAATGCAACATGTTTGTTAATATTTTAAGCTATTTTAAATGAATGTTTTTTCCATTGTTGTTTGTCTATTATTGACATTTTGCTAGCTTGACAAGTTGACAATCCTGTTGCCTTGTAACGTTTTCCAAATGCATCATATTGCTAAACGTGGGAAATGATAGACAGGCCATTATGTAGAAAACCACCTTAATTTGGCGTATATAAATAATAATGCATAATAACAGAAGACTTCTCACCTTTTCAGATTCAGACTGGATCAAGAAAATTCTCCAAGGTCCCTGCATCTTTTGTGACTCTCCTTTCTACTAAAGCCGTGACGCTAAAGATGACACACACACAAAAAAAAAACAGCTGAGTACTGGATTCTTTCGTGGACTACATCCCACATAAATGACTAAAATGCCTTTTTTTTACTTGAAAGAGAAAGTCTATAAAAGAGTCACTAATTATTTTGTAATATGAAACATTTTCATATTAACTGATCTTTATTTGATCTTTATTTTCATATTACTGATCTTAAAGCCGAGCTTTAACTAAAAAGAGATGTCTAATTTTGTGACTATATCTGTTAATAAATTATTCTATTGTAGATATTTGCTGCATATTTTTAATTTGTTAATATTATGCTGCACTGACATCCTACTTTGGCATTAAAAATGCACGCTCTTCTTGTGGCTCTTCTGATTTTAATTGGTTTAAATAAATCCATTTCCTAATTGGCGTTGGGAACATTTCTATGTATCCACAAACACCATTTCCCCCATCTCCAAATAATGACTTTTCCTTGGCCTGAAGGAAGAGAAGACGACTGTACGAGGAAATGAAAAACAAGGAGAACGAGAGAAAACTGTTTCAAAACTGATCCAGCCCCTCAAAAGGGCCGAACTCTAATGAGATACAACAGTAATGAGGAATGGATCCCAGCCGCATATGTGATACCCATTTTAATTAAGATAGCGAGCTTGAGTGCATATTGTTAAATAAAGTTAGCCCCTTTTTTTGTGGGTCGCAGGGAAGACCCATGCAATGGTGATCAAAGATGTACTTGGGCTAGTTGGACCCTCAGAACGCTCTCCGCCATGTCCGTTCTTATCAACAGTACATCTTGTCGCCTTGCCCTGCGATCTCTCTAGTGTCACCGAAGATGATAGCTCGCCTCAGGGCTATAGTCGGCAGCCCTGTCTTAGGTTTCGGATGGTATCCCGAGATAAAGATGGCCTGATAATTACACACAATTCCACTCCCCATCTCTCATTCGGTATCACCGAAAGAAGTCGGTACTGTCAGAGGCCTTAAAAGTAAAGTAATCAGGGTGTTTATTTAGTTGTTCTAGGTTTTATTATTCACAGAGAGGGGCTCCTTCATTACGATGCGTTCTGAAATGTTGCCATATAATTACAATTGGTAATGCAACATGTAAGGAGTGTTTGATTATGAGGTAATAACGTGCATCATGTATTAATCAAAGAGCGACTAGAACACAAAGGCAGTGCTCAGAACCTCAAATGCCGTCTGCTGCATGTCACGGCAAATTTGTTCACTGACATATTGCGAGAAGCATCTAATAACATGAATTTGAAAGCTGTTTTTAAATGATGTACTAGGAAAATGAAGATATATTTGGATTTCAATTGTACACATAATATACAGTGCATATTAATAGTCGCAGGTGCTAAATGTCACAGATTAGATTATAACTGCAAACGTGATTGAAATTCCAATTCCCCCGAGCCGTGTATTTTCTTTCCTAGATATTAGATTGTCAAATGGATCTTGGCCTTTTGGTTTGAGTGCTAGCTTTGTTGATAGGTGGAGACTTCTCCTGTTGAAGAGGTTAGCTCTGTTTGGCAGAACCTCCTACTTCTTTAATATAACGATCTGTCAAAAAACATTTCGACAATAATTACGGCCCCCTCCTCTTTCCTCTTTGTGTGTGCTCTGTCAAGACTTCAAAAGGAGGTTTCGTTCTTTTCTCTGTATGAAATATTCATAACTTCTGTGTTCGTGGCTTTGTGCTTTAAACAGATAACAGACAGATTTTTTATATTATTTAATCTCATTTTCTTTTGTTTGTTAACATATTTTGATATACATCACCTTTCGTTAAACGCCTTATTTGTTGAGCCCAAACAAAATGCTAAAAGTCATTCGCTCTTGCACTGAAGCTTTTCTTTTTATGCTACACTTTTTTTTAAAGTTTCATTTATGGACTATTTTGTGCTTGAAGTTATTCTTGTTTTTACAACCAATAAGAAGGTGTAAATTTGATTTGTCACAAGTCACTCTGTATTTAATGTACAGTATTCCAGAGCTCTTTGTGTACATAGTTATAATAAACTAGATTTTTACAGTTCAAATCCTTGTTTCTCTGTCATGTGTACATGATCTATAAATAAACTTGAAATACATTTTAATTTCTGCATATCTGATGATGATTAGATGTTATATGTTCAACTATCTATAGTTGTTGCATAACACAACCACAATATAATTGCTCTGATGTAGTTTTTAATTCTGACCTTTTTTTATATTAACTTATTTAGAAAAGAATATATTTGCAATTATGCATATATAACTATTGTGATTTATAGTTATCCATTTATAATTTTTTTATTTTTTAATATTTTATGGTTTTAGTAACAAATGTGAAAATCACTCAGATTTAGTTTGTAGGAGTAACTAGTGACAAACTGCTTTAAATATTAATTTTTTTCCCCAAAAATCGACCATTAGAACAATTTATAAAACATGGGGTTAAATATGTTT
>JAOTRC010000002.1:9594713-9605101 GCA_027497675.1 Cyprinella lutrensis | reverse complement strand
CTGCGGAAACAAAGACACCTACATCTTGGATGCCCTTGAGGTAAGCTAAAACATACCAAAAATTAATTTCAAAGTGAGCTATCGCTTTAAAAATGCATAATTTCCATAACAATGAAGCCAAGGGAAAAGATCAGTTTCAGCTATGAGAAAGGGAAAGAAAAGAAAACTCAATTTCGAAACAGAAAATGTCAGGCTATCAAAAAATTATGAAACATAAAATGTTCATTTAAAGCTGCCACTTAAGGCCCGTTCACACCAAGGACGTTAACTATAAAGTTTTAATAATCAATCTATTCTATAACAAGAATGACAGAGGATGTCATTGGAATCACTTTCTGAACTACTTTTTTTTTCCAGCTGATGAACGATAAAAAAAATGAGAGCCAATCAGAATCTCGGCTTTAAAGAGCTCGGGCATACAGCCAGCATAATCGCAGCACACACTCATTATGAACCAAACTTTATCGTCCATTGGAGTGGACGCTAGTTGGTGTCATTTTTAAAGCTGTTCTTGGTGTGAACAGGCCTTTAGACCTGGTTCATCAATCATACATTGTTGTTATTTTATAGACACATGTTTCATTTATTAGTTTTTTTTATTTTGGTTTTCAAAATAATCCATATTAATTATGATTTTAACTATATTCATTTTCACTAGTATGTACATCTGGCTTTATCATGGGCCTAAGTCATTGAGGAATTCTATAGATAAGTAAAAACTATGGGATGGCAATAACAATGTATATTAGCTGCATTAGCTGTCTTGCATTGTAAAATTTGTTTGGCTGAGATAATTTTGTTATCAATTTTGTTATAATTTTGTCATTTTGTTTGGCTGCAGAGTTCTAAACACAACTTAATTATTAGCATACTTGCAATGAGATTTCTGTGTAAATAAGTGACACTGAGACTGTGCTACAACACTGTTTTGTCTCTCATGTAAAGCAGTGACTTTTGTCCAGAGATTTTTTTTTAACAACATCTTGGAAGTAGGTTCAAATTACAACAAAATCAATTTCCATTCAGTGGAGACCCAGAAATAGAAAGATCATCCTTTTAAATGTTTAGACTAGAAGAAGAATAAAACCCCTTTAACTACAAATACGATTAAGATGAATTCATATCAAGCAATTTGGCAGAACTCTGATAAAGTTTTATGCGCAATGAATCTAATTTATGAATCTGTGGAGAGGCAGATACCTCAGGTGGTGGCCTGGGATATCAGGTAAGCCTCTGCTCTGGTTTGAATAATTAAATGAAAGTTATGGCAAGAGAGGTCAAGGCAATTTTATATAGATAACTAAATATTCATCAGTTTGACCCTAAAACCATGCAATGATTAATTGCATCCCTGATGTGATCAGAATTTAAATACAGTTTCAAAACCATGAACTCACTGAGCTGAGACATCCAAAATTAGCAATTTGTGCTTAATGCATGAAATATGCAGTCCGCGGCGCAGCTTTGCATTGACCAGGTTATTCTGCTTCTGCATGTTTCCTACCGGGATGTCCTTCGAGGGACAGGGGTTCAAATGATTTTAGACACAAGCGTCTTTCGTTCTATTTACAAATTTTGCAAAAAGAATAAGATGAAATATTAAATTTAGTTCATTTTTGTAATGCTTTTCACAAAACATATGCCAAAGCAGCTTTACTAAGAAACCAAAGCAGCTTTACAGAGAAAACCCAAGCAGCTTTATAGAGAAAGGGCGTAAATGGAGCAAAGGAACATACAGGCATGTTAAGCTATGAATGCCTTTGAATGACATGGGTAATAATTTTTGGGGTGAAATGTCTCTTTTATACAGTCTGTTCCGAACCAGTATTATATGAACACTTGAGACTGACCCAGTTTGCAGACCTGTGTGTTGTGTAACGTTGGTGTGAGTTGCGTTCAGTCCTCATTAATCACTTCTGGTTCTCTCAGGGCTTTGTGTCATCATCACACACTCACCTACCTGCTCCATCCATCCACATTTCAATATGCCATCACTCGCATGCAAATTTCTAAAGTCTGCCCTGCAAAATGATTAACATTACTTAATACGAACCTGTGCACATTGTGAGTAAATACATTTGCAGTATCTTAAGAGTAAGGTCAGATGGATTTGTTTATATGGGTTTTGTTATTCCAAACATTGTAATCAAACAGTCCATAAATCAAATATACAGCGTTGGAAATTACATTCATACATCATAATGACAAACTCTGAATATTCATCAAAATGAATAAGGCTGTGAAGTATCCGTACACCAGTTTGAAAAAACAGGTGAAAAGAATCAAATTTTCCCCACGGCTTCTCACGGCCAGCAGCCACAAATGATTTATTTCTCACATGCTTGCTAGTTGAAAACTCCAGTGTTTCTTTTTCTTAGCTTTCCAAATCAATTAGTAGATCAAAAGACTAATTCAATCCTTGAGGAGCTGTGCTTAGACAGATATTCCCTGGGAGCCCCGGGGAACTCATCCATAAAACATTGAAGTCAGTTGTGTCATTCCCGTCTCCGCTGTTACACACCGGCTAGCCACCCCAACCAGTCTGATCACGTCGCTGCAAGTCAGCCCTCTTAGTGTTTGCTTTTGAGGTAATTAAACTGCATTTGATGGATAACCTTGTTTAAGTGAGAAGTTTAGGTAATGATAATCCAATCAGATGTTTTTATCTACTGGAACTAATTCATATACAGTCTAAATTGCAACACAAGCTGCTGATGTTGACATAAGCCTACCAAGATAATTTTCTGTGATATTTTGACAGATTTCAGACGTCAAGATTTCACTACTCACAAGAGCTTGACTGAAAACAAGCGAGACTTGTCCATTTATGCCCTACATAATGGCATTTGGCACAGACAATTTGTTGTTTTAATGATGAGCACCAACTCTGTGTAATAACTTAAGGACAATTGGACGACATCTGTTGTTACGGAGGCTTATCTCAGAGGCTTGAGAAATCTCTCAGAGACGGTGTGATTTCCCATTATGTTTCGTTGTTTAGCACCAGCGAAGTGCAAACTCTGGTTAACACTCTTAGACACACTGACTGCCCTCATGAGGAGAAAAATGCATTAGAAATGACTCCACAGCTTATGAAAAATATTTATCTGTCTGAGAAGTTTCTGAATTACTCCCGAAGCGCCATAAAGTTTCATATTCCAGTATGAAAAAAACTGTCAAGTGTGACAATTCCTTTTTATACAGTACAGTGTTTCTGGGTTTTTTTTTCTAATGCTCAGCACAGCTTAAACAAGTACTCAAATACTTGCCTGCATATTAAAGTTCATTTAATAAAGTTAAAACCTAATTCAGATATGGACAGCATTTTCCAAACATTGATAAATTGCATGTAAAATCTACTCTAATACCCTAAAATTAGACATGTCAATCTAAAATGAATCTCTTGCAGTTTACTTGGAAGCAATACAGCACATGTCACACAGAAGGTAACAGACAGATGGCAAGGTGAAATGGTTTATTTAAGTAAAAGCAGAGTGATGAGACAACAGCGGGAACCTGACGAAGGTAAAAGGATGGTGACTTGATAGGTGATGACTGAAGTGGAAACTCTGTGAAGGATGAACAAATATCTGATCTGAAATATCAAATATCAAATCACATCCGTAAAATATTTTTACGTTTTCACCCGCGAGCGTTCTCGTGTAAACAGGGCCTAAGATTTCCACTCTGGAGAGTGGTTTCACTTTTTTTTTTTGCATTTTTGAGCCGTTTTTTCATTGCGACCAAATCTGGCCTGGGTCATGTCCTGGTTCCATTCCCCCTCTCTATCCCCCATTTTCCAGCATATCCTTATTGTCAAGTTCTAAAAAGAATTGAGAAAGCAATATAAATCATGAATGAACGTTTCAGCACAATATCTGATTTTTGCTCTCTGTTAAGTTGTTCACAGCAGACATCCAGTAAAGATATTGGCTAGATGATTTGTTGATGAGTTGATTCGATTTTTCTGTATCCTTGCACTCCAGGATATCTGTCAGGTAAGACCTCACTATTCTTCAGGACAACTAAAACACGGGGGGGAAGTTTTGTAAATGCAAATTCCCAGTAAGATGAGCCATGTTGAAAGATCCTCTGCGGGAGATAATTACACCCTGATTTGATTACGTTCAAAAGCAAAATTGCCATAAAACTCATAAATAATTCAAAGCAAAAAAACACACCAAGGTTTTTTTTTTCTGTCTAGGGTGAGGCCAACACTACTTTCATTTTAGATTTAAGACTTAATGAAATATACTCAAGTCTGTTGCTTCTTTTCCAGACTTTAGGGGTAAGTACACTTCTTGACACTTATCTATAATTCATACAAAAAATAAAAGTAAAAAAAGTAAGTGTTGTTTAACACCCTTAGGGTAAAAATGTAGTATTTATACTAAGCATAATTCATGAGCATTGGTGAGCTGAAGTGCTTATTATGATCTTTAATAAAATGTTTTAGGTTTTATTTTTGCATGCATGCAAGCGAGAACTTGTTGATATAATTATCCAAACTAAAACTTAGTTTTAATTGCTATTTCTGACAATCAATTTTGATTGGACTAAACTGATGACCATAATCCATGAATACATATCACTATACGTGTGACTGCCCCTGCTAAATGTTTTAGGTCAGGAAGATCATAGAATGTTGCATAGTGGCATTACCTAATATATACATACATTTTTTGTATTAGTTCTTGCCCTTTGTTCTTGACTTTTTTAAGGAATCAAACCGCAATACAATGGAAGCAAGCCACAGAACAAAGGGAATTGTTTTTGCTTTACAAATGTCATACTAACTAATGAACATGAACTAAGGTTAATAAGGTACTTGTTGTATTTATTAAGAGAAAAAAAGAACATTATACATATTACAAAAGAGTTTAGAGAAGTATCTAGTAATGAAAATATTTTTTTTTTAATTTATTGTTCATTGTCAAGGAAAGCCAACAAATCAACTTGCCAGTACATAATGCATAACACCAAAAGTGTTTTCACTATACTGTGAACAAACCGTTTATGAATACAATCTGAAACAATCATCAGATAAATAAATCCGTTTTATTCTTCTGGTTAAGCGAGGGCCTTGTTGAAATGCAAATTTTAGCCTGAATTCATGTGATTCAGTGTGTACCTCTGTAAAACTGGGGCTCCTGCTGATGAGCTTGCTTGTCTTGTGCATTCATTTTCCACTAATTGCAGTAATTTGTACCGTTTACTAATTGTTAATTATTAACATGATGCATTCTCTCCTTTCCTTTGTTTCCACTTGGTTAAATACATCTCGGTCTCTCTATCTCTCACATCATTGAAAAACATGGTGGGTGGTTCAGTGGTAAATTACGCATTCCAGACTATTGATTGGGGTTATGTGATATGGCCTCTGGGTGTGTCAAGCCCCTTTATCAGTTGTAACTGTCCCTATTGATTCGGATACCGAGTGTGTGGGATGGAGCCAATCACGGAGAGAACTTTGCGGAAGTGACCCTTGAAGCAAATTTCTAACTATAAAACCTCTGACCTTTTCCACATGCATATTGTCTTCGGTTAACACGGATCAGCCATGTGGCTGAATGTGATGTCATGATATTTCCTCCCGCATTTTTTCAGTTCTGAGATCCTCACCATAGAAAAGAAATGTCAAGGGTGTGTTTGGAATATTGCCCAATACACTGAAGTTTTATGTTATGACAAAGGGATATATCTTCGCAGCACATTTGGATATTGCCTGTAAATGTCTCTCCTCTGTACAGAGAGAAGAGCTGGAGGCATTCGCAGGTTCCCTCAGGGCTCTTTCTTCGCATACATACATGCTCATTTACAAACCCATCATTCCTTTTGATAATGCCCTCCAAGCTCTATCAAGCAGATGACTTTATTTTAAATACAACAGGATCGATGAATAATAATGCACAATCTTCAGAGAATAACCTTAAAACGATTGAGATGTCGCCGAGGATGATTTATCAGAATATGCGATTATGCAATTTGCCTCTTTCGGTTTTCACATTTGGAAATAATGGCAAACAGTAGTGTGAAAATATTCAAATTCAAAAGTCACGGGTTTTTACGAGTTTTTATGAGTGATTGTCAGTCAGGGTCATCACAAAGATAAGATGATATGATATATTCTCGCTCTAATATAATTAGATTGCTGGAGGGCTGCTCAGAATTGGAAGTGCAACATCAGACAGAACAATAGAAAAGTGTGACTTGATGTTCAGCTTGCTGATAATCAGATAAACTTGTTTTATGGAATAGCATTAACTTGACCTTAAAATGCTTGAAGGTAATGTTCAAAATATTTCATACATAAATCATATATATAAATCAAAACCATAAATTCCTGGGTTTCTGTTTACATACATAATTTAAAAGCACAATATGTACGATTTTTGGATTTAAATATCCAAAAACCTCTAAAGCAATGTTATATATTTTGTTGATTTGTGGACAATCATTATCCCAAATGTTTCAATCCAGAGCGTGCAACGCATTATTATCCTTTAGCGTCATATAGGTGACGCTATATGACAAAATGGCGAAATCCTACGCACATGGCACCTGTTATCTTTAATATAACACGTGCTGTGATGTGTAGGTTAAGGTGTGGGATAGTGTAAGGAAGTCTCATATTCACGCTAAAGGATTTATGACGCCTTGTGTTTGCGTGTTTTATTAACGATAAAGGGTGCCATGTGCGTAGTATTTCGCCATTTTGTCATAGCTTCAAATATATGACGCTAAAGGATGAGAAGTCAGTGATATCATACCTTACCCTCAATTTCAGGTTTTACTTCTGTATGGAAACACCAAATTTACTTCATTATGTGTTTTATTAGACTGGTGAGCAACTGTTTGGAAACCTTAATCGACAGAAATCTAATCATTGTTATGTAACCCTATACACTGTTGATGGTTGATTGAGTCTCTTGTTTTTTTTTGATACTGCGAGTAACATGTTTGTACCCCTAAAAGTAAATCAGACACACTATTTTTGTGTCAAATAACACTAAATGGCTAACATAACCCTCATTCATTAACCATGAATGTCCATCAATTTTTTAGGCTATGATTTTTCTAGGGTAGGTCGCCAAGTCTTCACACTTTCACGCATTCACATACAATTAGAGCAGGTTAGAGTACAGTATATAACATGTAGCAATAACAGTATAAAACACACTGAGTTCCCAGCAGACATACAGTAAAAGAAAATATAAGGCAAGGCCTTTATTTATTGAAAACATAGATCTCAGTGGAATGGATTCTGCATTCTGTTGAATAATGAAAAGACAAAACTGTACAGAGGAGCATGCAAAATACTGTTGCTAAAATACATGTTCCTAAGAGAACTGCTACCTTTTTTATATTCTCCAACGATGATAAATATTTATCATTCTAAGAAGTATATAAATGCATTAACCTGGAGTGTTATATTGATCCTCACGTTTTAATCATCGAATCATCTGAAGTTGAATGTATAGCTGCTGTGAGCAAGGAACGTTTAACTAATAACTCTTATGGTTTGAATCATTCACATTGTCCTTGAGACATGCTCCTCCAGCTCTTACAACAATTTGCTGAAGTGGCTGACCTCACAAAACAAAACACATGTAGCTTTAGGAAAGAGGAATGGATTTATCTGTGTGATTATCTGAAATTGTTTTCAAACATATTTTAGAGGAAAAGTATCACCTCATTTGTTGGTTGGTAAAGTCCAGGTGATTGCAATTGCAAGGATAGTAGTCAAATCACTAACATGAACCAAAATTAACACCTTTGCACCCACAAACTTGGGAGAAATAGGCAATGCTCAAGACTTGAAATATCCGAATGAACTGGTGCACAGCATGGCTATCCCTCAATGGCTCTCTTGCTGCAGATTTATAGGACAACCTCCAATCATTTCCCCCTGGAATCCATTATTTCTGCCTCCTTTCTTCTGTCAAGGTTGTGGGTGTCGAGTTGAAACGACTTTTCAACCCAAGCGTATAGTTAAATTTAGCAACTGTTTGTATTTCACTTTCTGTTGGTTATGTGCACCTGAGCCATTAACAACAGAAAGGAAGTTGGCAGAAAAACAAGACAGACCATACCTTTTATTTTCAACCTTTTTTCTCCAAATTGAGTTTTACTGTGATAGAACATTGTGGAAAAAATAATCTCCGCTCGTAATACATCAACACTTTATAGATCAAGATTTCCATTACACGAGATAAGATGTTAAAACTTCATGCTGATTTGTACTCTGCTTTCGTCAAGATAAACACCAACTAAGATGTAGCTTTATAGTAAACTACAGTACTTGGTGCGTTAGCACAAACGACGGCTGCAACTACAGTGTGGTCTCCCCAGTGGACCAGCACGACAACTGTCTGGATTGAGCCGAGTAGGGGACATCTCTAGGGTTTTCAAGTGGGCTCCTTCCATCCTCAGTGTTTCGTTGACTAGCCCACGACACCTCAAGAGTGCTCGAGAGTGACTCTGGCATCCTAGAGTCCCCATCCCCCCTTCGTCCCCCACTCAACTCAGCCCAACTTACTGACCTTAACATCCCTCCCACTGCTGAGGTTGCTCCTTCCTTCACATGAGACCTTACCACGATCTCTCCTCAACCCAACCATTCGCACCAACCCCTTTGACTAAGGCTGTCGAGCCACACTGTCTTCGTTAAAGTGGCACCACAATATCTGCCCAAACACCACCCCTAATTCACGCAGTATACACAGGAACGTAATAACTGTAATTACTATGCAAACTATACAAATAAACCAACAGACACTTCAAGTTTTTCAAGAATTCTACGAAATCGTAGCGTGGCGGTCTGTACACAGCCAGCCAGAATCTTTCCATCTCAACCACAGCCAGTTGCTGCTCCTCTCTGCTGCTTCAGATAAGTTCTTTGGGGCGCAACTCTTGGCCACTGAATCCGACGTCTCTAATGAAAGGGATTGTAGAGTGTGCCACAAATCCTCGACAACCCACTTCCAATGGATAAACCTCGACTCTCCATCCTCGCTGTTTTGCTTCAGTGGCCAGATGAGCAAACCACAATTTCTTCCTCTCATATGCCTCATCTACCGCATCCTCTCATGGCACTGTTAACTCTATCAGTTGAACAATGCATGCTGATCCAGACTACAAAACAATATCTGGTCGTAAGTTAGTGTTGGCAATCTCAGGTGGAAATATAAGCAATTGGTCAAGACCAGCCAGCGTTTTCCAGTCCCTAGCAGCTTCCAGCTGTCCTGGGTGAGAATAGGTTTTAATACCTTTTCTTGGTGGTTGCTCGCCTGGGTGGAGGAATGTTGTCTTTTGCTAGGACAGGCAACATATTGGTCATGTTATGCTTGCCTTCCAATGCTAAAGCCAAACATTGCAGTACTTGGTTGTCACAGTGTCTGTTTTGTGTTCCCCTGAGTGTCCACTAGTCGTCTCTTTCCCCATACTGTCACCATTCACTCTGGAACTGCATTTCCCACAATCCTTTTCTCATCACTCATCATTGCACACAGCTGTTTCTAATTACATTGTTTAGTTCTGTGTATAAATACCCTGTCTGTTTCTGTCCTTGCCATGTAGTCATTGTATATGGTCACTACACTTCTACCAGAAAGACTTGGAAGATAAAATTATGTAACAAAGTATCCATTTATTGGCTGCCCAGCAGGCAATTATTTGCAAAGTTCTTTGGCGTAGGCCCCGTCCATAGATCGTAATCTGAGGGTAGTGGATCAGCATTTCCTGACTGAAGACGAAGGCAGGGGCACAGCTGACCCCCCGGGAAGTATAGACGGGAGCATCCTGGTGGTGGTGGGGAGGGTGGAGGTTGTTGTTGCGTCGGCATCTGCGAACTCAAACATGTGTAAGTACCGATCTTTTATACAACAAGAATAAGAATGTGATTAGATAACCTGAAGGTAACAAGTGACACGGTTATTAAGTCTTCCTGGCAGAACTTATGCTAAAGCTTTCATTTCAGAGTTCTGTGTTCCTGGCCTGTTTCTTGTTTTGTTGATTTGGATTTTGATTTTGATTTCTAATATGGATTTTGAACCTTGCCTGGATGACTATGATGTGGATTACGCTTTAATAAACACCTTCCGCCATACTGCGTTTGGATCCACATATTTTCCTGTGTGTCCCCGTGACATTGGTCAAGTAAACCGACCTTGGCTAAGAACCATCTTACATTCTGTCAAAATGTGCCTTAATGTGGCAGGTGATGAACACCAAGGACAAGAGGGATCCTCTCCTACCCAGAGGTTTAGGTTCTGCGGTGATGGGAGGACATCATATGTTGACCTGTTAAGGAAACTGATCCTACTCTCTTCCATTGACCAAAGGTCTTGCCAGCCCATCTTGCGTTGTTCCACACTCTCCCATCTCAT
>JAOTRC010000002.1:9566772-9589341 GCA_027497675.1 Cyprinella lutrensis | reverse complement strand
CAAGCTTGATAAAAATGATCATTTTAGAAGAAAATTTCAAATGGCACTTAGAGGCTTTTGCATCTGAACTCTTCATACGTTCATTCAAATAAACATTAATGTGTTTGAAAAATTTTTTTGAAAGTGAAATGATCTCTGTAAATCCAGTGATCAAATGCTGTGGGTCTCAATTTTTAGTCTCATATTTCAGCAATAGTCACAAGTCTAGAGGCTGCTCTGTGTGTGTAATTCCAACTGCTGAACATTTATGGGCAGTAGCTTTTTTTTAAGAAAGAAAAATATCAAAGATTAAAAAAATAGTGTGGGAGAATCAATAATAATGTACTGCCATTGTGAGAATAATAATCAATAAAAAAGTACTGAAGTCTGATTAAGAATACATATTTTAAAATGCAATATAATTATTTTTGGGAATCTGATTATGCTATCCAAATTACATGTAATTATGCCCAGCAGTGCATGCATGAATGCCTACAATTATGACATCCCATTATACCAAAACAAATCTTTGACTCTTTCTGCAATTGTTGAACATTAAGCTCCCGTGGATTAAAAAAAAAATATATCAATGCAAACTAGTAGGGATACACAAAATATATAAAATATATATATATAAAAAAACCTCAAGAATGCATTATAAAATTGTAACAGTTTGAAGTACTCATTCAGTGTAGATTTATAGCCTAAACAGTTTAATTATTAAAGCTTTGTGCAAACGATCTGTCCATAGTGCTAAGGGAGCCACTGTAACATGCTTGGGCTTTTTCTTTTTTGAAAAGATATTTAAGTGTCTGCTGCCATTTAGTGGTTAAAGTCAGAAATGCAAGTTAAACATGTAATGTTAGTTTGATTTTTGCCACAAAAGCTTTGGACTACAAAAGAAAAAAGAAATACATTTCCCTTCTACACTTCTAAATGTTCTTTGAACCCCAAGACACTAAAATTGAGTGAATCAAAATAATTTATACATAGCTATTTATAAAACAGTTCTTAAAAGTACTAATTGTCTTAGCATATATTTAAAGTGAAGAAACATCTCTTACACCAATGATATGTATGTTACAAACCATTCAATGAGCATGATGGGACCACCAAGTTATCATTTTACAAAACTCCATGTTTAATGTGATGCAAAGATGTAACTGTTGCTCTTGATCCAGCTATTCCATCACAGCCAGGATACTCACCTCCCTATGTTGTCTATTTCAAGCCTGTAGGCATTTCTTTCCAAGTGCTCCTGATCAGTGTACCTTTTTCTTATCTTCCTTCCTGGGTTTCAGTCACACTTTGTGATACAAGCTTTACCTTTTGATTAACGCTGCTGGCTTTGTACTCTTTAGAGATAATGGGCAATTTTGAATCCACTAAACACTCACATGCTCAAGCCTTGGTTTTCCGATATCCATTTTTTTCCTCTTATCTGCAGTCAAAAGAAACTCAAATCCATGACACTCTCGTATTTTAATGTCAAATTCATTCTCACTTTTATCATGGAGTTGTTAATTCATGCATGCCGCATCATGCAAAAATGAAGGTTTACAGGATGGATGTGACCGTTATTGCAGTATATGTATGACTTATGATGTATTTCTTGCGTTTCCTAGAATGGGCAGTTTGCGTGATCAACAACATTGGGATTATAACATTCAGTGCCACATTTCAGATTAATGTAGCCTATTGTAAGCTGAAATGACTTAAAGAGCCATGTTGATTGTACTTTAAAAATTATGTTTAAATTAACATTTAATTGTGTAATTTTAAAAATATCACTAAAATAAGCTATTTGTTAAGGATTTTGTGTCACTATTAGGCTGTTTAGATCACCTGTCAATCACTACTGGAGGTGTAACAACTGGCGACATGTTCCACGCCACAAGCCAAAGGCTGCCTTCTTCGAAAGCCGATTGTGTGTCCGAATTTAAAGGCGCATTTCACCCATTTTAACATTAATCTTTATTGAAAGTGGATCATATATGTAGTCGAAATGGAAATAATTTTTGAATTTGGTGCCCTCTTGACCGAGAAAAGACAGAAAATAACTGAAGGGGGCATTTGTATGTAAGACAACAACAGGGGTCTTATCTCTGTAATAAGAGATAAGACCCCTGTTTTTTTTTTCAGACAGTTAAATATAACTTTCAAAAAAGTCTATTACAAACGTTACTGCCACTCATCAACGGCAGACCGACCCATTTAACAATGCTCGGTCCGTTCCCGGCCTGCGAAGGATTCCACCTCTGGATGTCCAAGTTGAAGTAGACTACTCGAAGAACGCATCCTCTGAATTAGGACACAGCAATAGTGTCAGTGGGGTAGGCCTATGCCACCATATCCACGAGCACATGTCACTTGTTTTAAGTGACATTCCACTATCCACTGACACATGTCAATTAAACCAGATGTACCAATATGTGACAATCATGGGATGCAATGTTAATTTCCACTAAGACAAGTCTTACAAGTTAGTCAGCTATTTTTTGTTCATAACTTTTGTGTTAGGCCTACATAGATAAAATACAGATTGGTCTAACTTGATACCCAACAGAAAGACTGATAACCCCAAACTATCTGGTAGCTGTTCATACTAGTTCTTAAGACACAGTCTTAACAAAATTGCAGTACAAATGGCCCCAGGAGTAAACCAAAATAGCCTTTAGTTTTATGGACAAGACCAACCGTTTTGTTTATAATCAAATCAAATATTCTAAAATGAACAACAATGTAACTGAATATTTAGGAGACCATTCCAAAATAGGTCTCTCTTTATGTATGTGGTTAATAACGGAAAAATACTGACAACTTAGTCCTGACGAATACAAATCAAGTTCCCGAGTGACGTCAAGCAGTCAGTCAGGAGGAGGCTCGCGCAATAGCATTTCCAACCCAGAGTGAGCTGCAATCGTGCCTGACCGGTTACCGTCCCCAATTCTCCCAACACATCGCTGTTTTTATTTTTTATCTTTTTCTCTTTCTTTTAGAAGAACGAAAACAAAATCCAAACTGAGGTTGCCTTAGTAAAGGTAGGTTCTTTTGTATAAAACGTAAGATAAAATGGCTGCTCGTGTGAGAGCATGAATGTAGAAAATGGCGTCGTTATAGAACAAACACCTGAGAGCGTTCCTGTATGTATTACTGTTCATGTAAAATATTAAAATACGTGTCAGTCGTCAGACATATTGATATATATGTCTCATTTTGGCTTCTTTCCGTGTCATAAATCTTTAAAAATGCCACGTGACCTAAGATAGCATGCAAGCTAGCCATTACGCCAAATATATGTTGATATAACGTTATATGTTTACGTTTTATTGTTAACGTGTGATTCGGTCATCTTTCATGCTTTCAAAATAATGAAAACTAAATGTCGTTATTTTCATTTTTTCTATTTTTTCTTTGTTACCTTCGTTACTGTGTTATCAAGCTAAATGTCTCGCATCTTTTGCTATAGAAGGTAGAAAACCATTTTTTTTTCCGACCAAATATTTGCAACGTTATTATAAAATGTTTGCTAACAGTTAAACTTCAATCTCTGATGTAACGTTAGGCCTTTTCATTTTAAGGAAGAGGAAACCAGTCGATTACTGACCAGACTAGTAACTCCTGTGTGTTTGTAATGCGCAATCATATGTTAACCTGTTATGTTGTGTTTTCTCACGTTTCCTTGACTTAAATTAACATACTTTCTCTCTCATACAGTTCGGATTTCCCCACCCCGCCCTTTGATTATAATTTTTTTGAAGATTCTTCGTTGTCAAGCCGCCAAAGTGGAGAGTGTGATTGCAGAAGGGGGTGCTTCTCGTTTCAGGTGAGATCAAGCACTGGCCAGGATTTGGCTAACAGTCTTTCTTAACATCTATAGAAAAAAAAACATAGGTTATAGGCATTTATTGCCCTAGTTATGTGTAAATCTTTTTTTGTTCTACAAAATGTTTCATTTCTCAAGCTTTTCGGGTCAAAATGATATGTATAGGTCTACACAGACTAAACACCCATGAATATTGTGTAATGACTGGCATTTCTCTCTATCGCACACTGGTTCAGTTGCGTTTTAGACCCGAACATCTGCTTTGACGCCGCACCAATCGCCTTGAGCAAGTGGACAGTTCAGTCGATTTAACTTAACTCATGACAGAGGGGTAAAGCATTTGCCTGAATTTTTAATTGAAGAATGAAATGATCTATCAAGATGGGAGAGTCACTCAGATATTGGGGTTCTTACCACGTTAAAGATAAAAAGTCATAAGGTGTATTAACTGGTCCACTAGTTTCTTTGTCTTCTGCTTTGCTATTTAAAATGGTTTCCACACCACAAGAAATTGGATAACTGTAAGCCAGTTAAGTATTTGTTTGTGGTGGTTGTTTTGTGAAAAGCATTTTGAAGTCGTTTAATCTAATATTACTTTTGTTCTAGTGCTTCTTCGGGCGGAGGAGGAGGTAGGGGTGCACCTCAGCACTATCCCAAGACTGTCGGCAACAGGTATGCCATGGTAAAGTCAAGAACATTCCATCTTTGTAACATGCTTTAGAGACTAATTGCTTTGCTTGTCTTTAGCGAGTACCTGGGGAAAACCCCAGGGCTTAGCGTTCAGAGATGGGTTCCTTCACGAAGCACTAGACGAGATGTCAATTCCTCCAATGTCAACTCCTCCAATGAAAAAGAACATCACGATGGAATATTTAGAAAAGTGAGAGGGTAAGTGTCCTTAAGGAGCGTAAATATTAAATAAAATTAAGTCACATTTATTTGTAAAGTGCTTTGTACAATACACATCGTTTCAAAGCAGCTTTACAGAAAACGCATGGGTGATCAATGATCTTTTATTAGAGGTGATTGTGTCCAAATTATGTATTTTAGAAATGTACTCTACAAATTGTGCAGTTAGCGATGTATTCATTTCAGGCAGAAAAAATTACATGTCAAAAAAAAATACATGTTAACCAATGATTAGAGTATATAAAAAATGTAGAATTGGTGCATATTGATTCAGAATATTCAATTCAGCTGTGATGAGCTTAAAGAAGCCTCTGTTTTTGAGCTCCTTTGTTCGTTGTGCTCTTGGGCTTTTGAGCATGTTATTGTGGTTGTGTCAGCTGATGCTCTCAAGCTCTGATAAGCACGAATTTTTACATGTGGTAAACTGTGGTCTTTGTTGAAACTGGTACAAGATGTTTATTCTTTGCTGTTGCTTTTCTCTTGCAGCATACTTAATAAGCTGACCCCTGAAAAGTTTGACAAGCTATGCCTTGAGCTTCTCAATGTGGGCGTAGACTCTAAACTTGTCCTCAAAGGAATCATCTTGCTGGTAAGCTTGACTCTTTTGTAATTTAATATATTTTAAAATATAATAATTTTTGCATTGGCAAAGCTGAATTTTAGTATCATTACAGTAGTCTTCAGTGCCAAATGATTCCTTATAAATCATTCTAATCTTTTTTGTGTGTGTGGTTGAACAGACATTTTGACTTAAGGATTCTTTAAAGTCCAAAACAACATCCAAGATAGTTTAATTTCTCTCAAAAAGAAATCTTACTGACCTCAATTTTTTAATGAGAGTGTTGGTTATGGTTTTTGCTCATGTAATCGATTGATTCATTGTGGTGTTGGCTTTTATAATACAAATACTTTGGATATCATGTAACCCTGCTCTTACATATTTGTTCTTAGCCAGATTACTACCTTTTAAAGAGTAAGAGAGCTTCATATGTGTTTGAAACTCAAAAAACGTCTTGACTAAGTGATTCTACAGAATGAAATTAAGCTATACATATAGCTAAACAATACTGAAATACCTATGGCTACATAATAATTGTTGTTTCCCATAGATCGTAGACAAAGCCCTAGAAGAGCCCAAATACAGCTCACTCTATGCTCAGCTATGTCTGCGTTTGGCAGAGGATGCACCAAACTTTGATGGCCCAACACCTGAAATCCAGTCATCGCAAAAGCAAAGCACAGTGAGTTTCTTCCTAAATGTCATTTATAAATTGAATGCCATATCTGTGTTTCTTAAGGGTTTGTTGAATCTGAAAGAGCTGTTCGCTTCCAAACAAATGATTGGTTACCGTTTTAGTTTCTCATTGTGCACCATATTCGTTTTTATAATTGTGTATTTCCCCGCAGACTTTCAGAAGACTTCTAATTTCCAAGCTTCAAGATGAATTTGAGAATCGCGCCAAAAATGTTGACAGTGAGTCACTTCTCCCCTCGCCAAACCCATTTCAACACACAAACATACACTGTTCTGTTTTATTGCAAGGCATTATGCACTGTGGCAGGTTTCTAATATTTAAATGTCTCTGCGTTAAGTCTATGACAAACAAGACAACCCTCTCACCTCTGAGGAGGAGGAGCAGCGTGCCATTGCCAAGATCAAGATGCTTGGCAATATTAAATTCATCGGAGAACTCGGAAAACTTGACCTCATCCATGAATCTATCCTTCATAAGTGCATCAAAACAGTATGTATCCTATGCAATTTCACTCAACATATCCCACTCATTTAGTTCCACTCCATTTTGTTTTTTGGTTACTGGTGGGTCAGTTATTTTGATGTCATTCTCTACACTTTTTGCAGCTTTTGGAGAAAAAGAAGAGGGTCCAGCTCAAGGACATGGGAGAGGATCTGGAGTGTCTCTGCCAGATAATGAGGACTGTGGGGCCCAGACTCGACCATGAAAAAGCCAAGGTACCATCTGGCCCAAATACATTTAAAGGGTTAGTTCACCCACAAATGAAAATTCTGTCAGTAATTATTCACCCTCATGTTGTTCCAACCCCGTAAGACTTTCGTTCATCTTCTGAACACAAATTAAGATATTTTTTAATAAATCTGTGAGCTGGATCATTCCACCTTAGGCTTCTTAAGTGATCAAAACTGGCCGGCCCAAAAGTTATGAAAGACTTTGTTAAAATAGTCCGAATGACTACAGTGGCTCAATCTTAAGGTTATCAAGAGACGAGAATACTTTGTGTGCAAAAAACAAACAGAAATAATGACTATTCAACTATTCATTTCCTTCTCTTTGGGCCTTGAGATTTCACGTAGGTAAACTATGCAAAACTTCTTGGTCACGCGTAGGCTCACTATTGGACAACACTGGTGATGTGTGTGACGAGCCACTGTTGTCACTTTGACTAATTTAGCGATGTATTTCATAAGTTTTCGACCAGTTTCAATCCCTTAAGAATCCTATGGAGGAGTGATCCAGCTCTCAGATTTAATAAAAAATATCTTAATTTGTGTTTCTAAGATGATCAAAAGTCTTACGGGATTGGAACAACATGAGGGTTAGTAATGACTGACAGAATTTTCATTTTTGGGTGAACTAAAGAGTAGCCTAATAGTAAACATGCTAATGCTTGTCCTGAAAGTGATAGTTCACCCAAAAATAAAAATTCTGTCCTTATTTACTCACTCTAATGTTGTTCCAAACTTGTATTCGTTTTGTTCTTGTGCTGAACACAAAAGATAATTTGAAGAATGGTGCTAACCAAACAGTTGCTGGTCTAGAAAACTAAAATATTTCGAAAACACGACAAAGATGAGAAGCCATGTGACACTTTTCCACCCAGAGGTGGAAAAACACTCGACTGTACCGGTTGTTGTTATATAGTTAATTTAAAACAAGTATGCTGCTTGTTTTAAAAGTACAAAGTAATGACCCATAAAGAATTAACATGCAAAGTATTTAGTTACACACACACACAAACAAAAAGATTCAGATAATCGCTTTGGCATCGAACCAAAGCCCTCTGAATCATAATCGAATCGTGAGGTGTCTAGAGATTCTACCCCTCCTTTTGACTAAGAGCTTTAATAGTAGCTTTAATGAGAATCAATGTATAATTCATACAGTGAAATCTTATTTTATTTTCATATTTGTTCAATGCTACTGTTAAAGACACCTGCTGTAATTAGTAATGAAACTCCATTTATTGTTTGCCTTTCCCACAGTCTTTAATGGATCAGTACTTTGGCCGTATGCGATCCTTAATGAACAACAAGGATTTGCCTGCAAGGATTCGTTTCCTACTGCAGGACACTGTGGAGCTGAGAGAGAACAATTGGGTTCCTCGCAAAGCTTTCATCGACAATGGACCAAAGACGATTAACCAGATTCGTCAAGATGCAGTGAAGGTGAGTCTGTAGTGTTTTTGTACTGTCAAATATTATTTTTAGGCTAAGGGTGTCATTGACTGCTATTATATACTGATGTGAGTTTATATAGTGCTGGTTACTAAAAGTTTTTAATCTCTCCTTTTGTGAAGGATTTGGGTGTTTTTATTCCACCCATGAACCAGGGAATGAGAATGGACTTCTTCCTAGAAGGCCCCTTCATGCCGAACAGGATGAAACTGGATAGAGAAACTCTCGGAGGATTGGCTGATATGTTTGGTCAGATTCCAGGTGAGTTAAGAACCTGTGAATTGTATTGATCAACTGTCTTTTGATAAACGCTATTTTATGTTTTCGTATTAATTGCGTTTATATGTGCAGGTATTGGCATAGGAACTGGTCCAGGTGTGATACAGGACAGATTTTCCCCCACCCTAGGACGTCATCGTACAAATCCTCTTTTCAATGGCCACAGTGGACATATGACCTCCCAACCACAGTCACAGTTTGACTTGGGTATGAAGCCTTTCATCAAGTCTAACCAGGTAAGCGACATTTTTTTCAGCAATAATTTGCCTTTTTCAAAGCAGTTTATGAGATTGCTAAATAACTGTATTTCCTTAGGGACAGAATCAGCATTTTCACAATCAAAACCAGAACCATTCGAACCAGCAGCAAGCTCAATCTAAAGACATGCCTCCACGCTTCAAGAAGGGGCAGCTCAATGCAGATGAGGTAAACCGGAGACACTAATTACTGAGTAAAACCAAAACTTCTCGCACCCTGTGATTATAAAAAGACGCGTTATTCTGAGGGACTCAACTGGGTAGTAGTTTTCTCTCTTTCTTTGTCTGTTGTGTTTCTTCCTTTTCTTTATCTCCTCCTTTTGCTTCTCTCCTATCCCTCATTCTTGAACTGCTACCCAGTCCGCTGACTGCGATTATGAGATATGAGGGTGTCAATTGGTACATTGGTCTTAAAAATTTTAATCTTTGTAGTCAACCTAACATTGTTTTGTTTTTTCATGATCCATTCTTACAGATCAGCCTTAGACCTGCTCAGTCTTTCCTTTTAAATAAAAACCAAGTGCCAAAACTGCAACCCCAGATTCCCACCATGATTCCTCCAAGTGCTCAGCCTCCACGGACACAGACTCCACCACTTGGACAGGTATAAATCTCTCTAAGCTTTGCTGAACTCTCTTTTTTTACAACTAATTACATATGGGAGCAATTCGTTGCTTTTTTAGGGTTTTAATCTTATCTTGCCAGTGTGTTGCTCATTTTTCATGTGTTCTTTTTAGCCTCCTCAACTTGGTCTGAAATCCAACCCGCCTCTGATCCAGGAGAAACCTCAGAAGACTACTAAGAAACCAGCACCTACTAAGGAAGAGCTGCTGAAAACTACTGTGGGTATCTTTGTATGTTGTATTACTCTTATGTTCAAAGCATTTATCACAGATTGGAGGATTTTCTAATGGTTCACTGATTTCGTTTACAACAGGAGAACATTGTGACTGAGTATCTGAACAGCAAGAACATGGAGGATGCCGTCATGGGTGTGAGAGAAATGAAAGCTCCCAAACATTTTCTGCCAGAGATGTTGAGTAAGATCATCCTCTGTTCTCTGGAAAGAACTGATGAAGACAGAGAACAGGCTAGCACGCTTATCAATACGCTGCGTACTGAGGGCTTCATCACTGGGGAAAACTTCATGTCTGTAAGTTACCTTGCTTTTTTTTTTTTTTAAGCAATCATAAGGTTAGCATTTCAGTGTTAATTCCAATAATTGTGCTTTGTCATCAGGCTCTGCTGAATGTGTTGGATCAGTGCCCTAAGATTGAGGTGGACATTCCTCTGGTAAAGTCATACCTAGCCCAGTTTGCTGCGCGAGCCATTATCTCTGAGCTGGTCAGTGTGGCAGAACTGGCTCATCCTCTGGAGAACGGCAACCACTTTCCTCTTTTCCTGCTCTGCCTTCAGCAAGCTTCCAAGCTGAAGGACCGCGAGTGGCTCACAGATCTCTTCCAGCAGAGCAAAGTCAACATGCAGAAGATGCTTCCTGGTAAATCTTAGTTCTTTGGGTTTTTTTTTGTATGCTTGTTTTGTTTTTTATTAGTGAAAATTGTATTTTTTTGTTTTTTGCTGTATCAGAACTCCTCACTGAAAGATTTTTTGTATTATTCGTTTGAAATTTTGATATTAAGAATGATTGATTTAGTGAATTTTTTTTTTTTTTTTTAGAAATTGACCAGAATAAGGATCGTATGCTGGAGGTTCTTGAAGGAAAAGGTCTGAGTTTCCTCTTCCCCTTGCTAAAACTGGAGAAGGAACTGCTGAAACAAATCAAGGCAGACCCCTCCCCTCAGACCATCTACAAGTGGATCAAAGACAATATTTCTCTCAAACTCCACACAGACAAGGGCTTCGTCAACATACTTATGACCAGGTATAGCCCACTGTATCTTCACATCTACAACACTGCAACTTAGATTTTGTTATTATTAATGTTGTAAATGTTTACAAGCCTTGCGGGTCTTTTTTTCCCATTGAACAGTTTCCTGCAGTACTTCTTTGCTGAGCTTGGTGTGGCCGAAGGTGACGAGCAACTTTCGTCACCTTCTAAAGAGCAGCTGGACATGGAAAAGCAACTATTACTCGCCTTCAAGCCGGTCATGCAGAAGTTCCTCCATGATCACACTGACCTACAGGTCAGTGCCCTGTACGCCCTGCAGGTGCACTGCAATTCCAACTCTTTCCCAAAAGGTACAGAAATTACGTCGATCAATAAAACATGACTTTCTTATTTGTGGTATGATGCTCTTATTTTATCTTTTTTTATTGCAATTTAGGTATGTTGCTTCGATACTTTGTCCACTTTTATGACCTGGAGATCATTGAGGAGGAAGCTTTCATCGCATGGAAAGAAGATGTTTCCCAAGAATTTCCTGGAAAAGGGAAAGCCTTATTCCAGGTGTTTATTTAACTACCGCAGTGTTCTCAAACACGGTTATCTATCTCTCTTCAGTACAAGAATGTACATTTACAAATCTTTTTCTTTTCAGGTGAACCAGTGGCTGACTTGGCTTGAGACTGCTGAGGAAGAGGAGTCAGAGGAGGAAGCCGACTGAGGAGGGAGTAATTCTCATAGTACATATTAATTTCTGGCTACATGACTTGCTGTCTTCTCTTTGGTTCCCACACTCTTTGCAGTAGCTCACACTCAGACAGCTTTATCACACTGCTGCTAGGCTCATGAATTAAACGAAAGGCATAGTAATACCAATATCATAGAGTCTCTGTTTGCTTGTATCCTAACCAGTGTCTGGCTTGTTATCGTGTTTTTTGTTTTTCGGTAGAAAATGTTAGTAAAATTTTCCTTGCATGTTCTACCTGGTGACAGGAACAGGAACGGGACAGGAAACCTTTCGATGTCTCTGCGAAAGTTAAGCAGTCACTATATAGAACCAATGATTTTTTTTGCAGTCTGTCTGGGAGATTGATTAACATTAATCATGAGATCCTAGTTGAAAGGCCTTCATAGGTTACGCTGTAGACACTTTTAGTGTTATTCTGGGTCGGTTGCAATATTTTATTCAACCCTCGTGCATGATTTAAACATCTAAATCTGTAATCACTGTAACTTTTTAGCAGTTTCCACTTCTACCTCCTGAATAAGCGTTATTTAGTACAGGCTTCTGATACGTCGACAATTTTAGCCTTGAATTAAGATCCAGAACAACTGCATAGTCATTCAGTTTTGCACAACACACTACCTAATATCTCAGCTTGCAATAGTTTAAGTATTTTCCATTTGAAGAGTCAAGCTATTAGTCAACTTAATGCCTCTGCTGTCCCAGCCTTACTTAATGTTGTCTGCAGTGTGGTCGGACAAAGTACCTGAGATGTTCTGTGTGATGGCTGTAATGTTGGCCTTCAGGTCCCAATGATCTGCTGCAAATTATTCCAATCTTAACCCTCAAATTGGTGGATTATTTAACCTGCCTTTTAATTGATTATTAAAAGTAAATGAAAACCCTGAATGTCCATTAAAGGGGAAAGGCTTTTGCCCTTGTCAATAAGGGGTCCTCAAACAACCTTTTATTGACAGGTGTTTAATTGTATTTGACAGTTAATCTTGTTGTACTTACACTTGCCAACATGTTAACTGATCCAATTGTCAAATGAAATGGCTTATGATCATGTCATTGTAAGGCTGTTTAGTGCTGCATTCACCACTATTGCTGATTTTACAATAAAGGAAAAAATTGATCAGCTTAAGTGTTTTAAGTGCAATTATTCCTCATCAGTGGGGATCCAGAAATATTCCACTTTCCTGTTTCTCCTTAAAAATCCAGAATCGTGGGAGTCAGTCATCGGTGATAGCTCACTGAAGTGGGGTGGGCCAGTGTCTCTTCCGACTCGTGGTGCTGCCACCCTGTACATTGTTCTGCTGAAGGGATGAGACAAATTAACAGTCAAGACATTTATTTGTCTTAATTTAGCATTGAAAAAAATAAAAGACCTACCTCCCTGACCTCTCTGAATCCTCACTGTTCAGGTCAGGTGTGGAGATATACACAGGGTCTCCTTCCTGTTGGGGGCATTTTGTTTATTTCTATTATTTAATGATAAAAAATGTTTATTTTATTAAAAATGTACTGAAAAGAAAATCTACCGTGAAGTTCCTTGGTGTGCCGTCTTGATTTTTTAGGATCTTAACCCTCTGGTCGCTTTCAGTCATACACAGGAAGTAGCTCTTAATATTAGCTTGACACTGAAGTGAGATGCGAGTATTAGTACCATCAAAGAACATTCTAAAGAGTCATTTGATGAGTAATGAAAGTAAAGATGCAAGTAAAGTTATGTTTACTTATGATAAAATAAAAAAGGGACTCTTCATGTATTGACCCTTTAATTAGCGACTTACGGCTTTGGTCTGCCTCTTTGACTTTAGCTCTTCCTGGGCTCTGATGATTTCTGCCAGGGTCTGGTGTTTCTCTCTCCAGCTGAGACACTCCCTGGTGCTATCCTGTTTCTCCTGCTCAACTAAATGTCTTTCCTGCTCCGCTTCCTGCAGGGCTTTATTGGCCCTCTCATTCTGCTCTTCAGCAACCAAAGCCCTGCGTCTGGAGTTCACCTCCCTACAGAGGAGACGGGCAGCATCATGAGCCATTCCTATTTAGCTTTTTTTGCATTATAATGGCCTGAATTCTGGAGGATATTTCGTTTAAATTACACAAGATAAAATGCACTGCTGAATGCTTGTGAACTTACTTTTCCATTATCTTCACGTTCTCCTCAGTCAGTTCTTTCAGTTTGTGTCGTAAAGTGTTCCTCTCATTTTCCAGTATTCTGTTCTCCTCCAGGAAAGTCTGCTTTTCTCCGGACACCCTGTCTAGTTTCAGCTTGATCTCAAAGTAATTCTTTTCAGCCTGTGCTAACAGTTGCTGGACATCTTTGTGCTATGGATGACAGTATGCAAATTAGTTTAATTTCAGTAGCCATAGTGTAATTTTCTGTTTTCATGATATTGTATGTACCTCTTTCTTTAGCAGCTGTAGTTCTTCGCCCAGCTGTGTTTTGTCTGCTAGTATAAGATCTTTTTCTTGCCTGCTGTCCAGTGCTCGGGTCTCTGCCAGTGCCCTGCTCTTGTCTGCCTCTGCTCGAGCTCTATTAGCATCCTCAGCTGCCCTGGAACACAGTGTCGCCCTCTGCTGGGTGAGGTAGAGCTTCTGTTTCAGCTTATTATAACAGAGGAAAGAGAGCTTGTATTATTACATTCTCTCTTGTTCTATATTTCAAGATGCTTAATGTGCACACCTCTTTAACTTGGGACTGGAGTTCCTGGTTGAGATTCCGTAGGTTTCGCATGGTGAGCTCACTCTCAGTTCTCATCATGATCCTTTCCATGTGAATTTCGTTAGACAGATACTTGTTCTCCTTTTTCAGGTCCTCACATTCCTGAACACAGATACAACAACAATGAGGGTTACTAGTATAACTAGTACACTCAACTAAAGGATTATTAGGAACACCTGTTCAATTTCTCATTAATGCAATTATCTAAATCAACCAATCGCATGGCCGTTGCTTCAATGCATTTATGGGTGTGGTCCTGGTCAAGACAGTCTCCTGAACTCCAAACTGAATGTCAGAATGGGAAAGAAAGGTGATTTAGGCAATTTTGAGCATGGCATGGTTGTTGATGCCAGATGGGCCGGTCTGAATATTTCACTATCTGTTCGGTTACTGGGATTTTCAGGCACAACCATTTCTAGGGTTTACAAAGAATGGTGTGAAAAGGGGAAAACATCCAGTATGCGGAAGTCCTGTGGGCGAAAATGCCTTGTTGATGCAAGAGGTCAGAGGAGAATGGGCCGACTGATTCAAGCTGATAGAAGAGCAACTTTGACTGAAATAACCACTCGTTACAACCGAGATATGGAGCAAAGCATTTGTGAAGCCACAACACGCACAACTTTGAGGCGGATAGGCTACAACAGCAGAAGACCCCACCAGGTACCACACATCTCCACTACAAATAAGAAAAAAAGTTCTTACAGTTCAGCTCACTTGGCACGTCGGTTGTGGTTCGACTTATCGAGACTGTTTTCCAAAGATGGCTTCTGTATACACGAAGTGTACTGTCTTTATAAAATATCTTCTTATTAAACTATGCTTAGTTTTGCATGTATGGACCCTCATCATGTTACTGTTTTAGTGAGAGGCTAATTTGAACCTTGTTAGTGGTATTAAAGCGATTTCCTTTTACTTATCATAGTATGTCCCCATATACTAGTGTTAAAATTGAAACAGTTTTTAGAGATAAAACTCTTTACATTCGATTATCATGAAAACAAATCTCAGAGAATGGTTGACTATGTACCAATCTTTTATTAAACCAAAGGTTAATTTTGTGCCAGAGTTCCCCTGTAAGGCAGTTCTGAAGGCGAAAGGGGGTCAAACACAGTGGTGTTCCTAATAATACTTTAGCTAAGTGTATATCACACTGTGCAAGTGATTTTTGGATATTTTACTACAAAATTCTTACATATTGTACCTTTAAAAATCCAAAAGCCAGAGGGCGGAGGGCAAGGGAAAAAAAACTGCACTTCTGAAGTCCCTCAAAATCTGTTTTTCTACCCACCAGTGAGCAATATGCCATATTTGGACCTCTGATTTAACATTTTACCTGCACTTACTGAGCTAAGTGCACTAACATGCTCTTCATTCATGTAGCATAGCGGCGAGGATCAGCTCTCAGGGTCATAATGTGTAGCTTTGTCCAGCACACTTCACGTCCATTATCCACTTCATTACATGTCTCCTCTCATGCACAGTGCAGCCTTATGGCCTTTTAGAATAGCCTTAATAACCTCAGGGCCATAAAGCTAAAGCTTTAGGACAGAACGGCACATCTGAACCTTGAGGCACAGGATCATCGAGGTCACCTTTGACCCCCCCAGAACCAGTCCTTTCATACAGAGAGGGAAGAAGCATCAGGCCACACAGGGGCTTTGTGGTTGTCCAGACATGAAGGCAAAGGGCTGGAGAAAGGACCTAAAGTATGGATCACACAACAAGAAATGGTTCAACAATGTTTGTCGCCAGTACGCGTTCCAAGTTCTGATTGCCCTATGAATGTCACTACTGCCAATATGCAGTGCCACTAAAACTGAACATTCAAGATTTTAAAAATCATAGGAATTAGCTGCACTAGTGCATAATGCACCATATCAACACCATGCTCTTGCCATTGTGTCCATATTTCTGATATGAGAGTGAAAACATATTTACAAAATTCACTGTCAAAATTAGGAAATTGTATCTCTCAGGGGGATCGTGTCACTTACAATGTTTTCGCTTTGATTGGTATAGTCACTGCATGGACCTGCTCCATTTTTCTCATGTCACTGGACACATCTACTGTTTTCATTAGGAATGCACAATGTATCGGCTGCCATATTGTTTCCGGCCAATATATGTTAACTTTGTATTTTATCAGTATTGGCCCAATTAGAAAATTTGGCAGATATTAAAGCCTGTAAATAATTAATTATTTCCTTCAGCTGCACACCGTTTACCATGATGTTTTGAATAGCCTGAAATATGATTGGAATCACTTCAAAAAAAGGAAAAGACAGTAAAGTGCAACATGCACTGTTTACAGACACAAGTCTGTCATAACGGCTACATAAAATCATAATGAGAACATTATAATTGTGTGATTGTAACATGGCTTTTAATGGTGAAAAATTACATACAAATTTGGATTTAGATTTATTGGCCTATATTTCGGCTATCGGCTGTCAAATACAAAAAAAATTACATTTGTGTTTTTAGCAATGAAAAAGCTTTTTGAAAACTCTCTCCAAAGTGGATACATTTGAAAACACAATTTCCACGTTGTAGTGTGAAATGTGAAAACGGAAGTATTTTAAAAAAAGATGGTGCAAGGTTAGTAATGGACCTCAATGCCTACTCTCAAATTACATCATTTTGCATTACATGGGATCAAAGATTTTACATTAAAATTAGTTAAATGTGATGTATTGTCAGCCAACAGTAAAACAGCAAAATCCATTTAGAAATAAAAACCAATTAACAGTATTAGAACAATAAATGAAGATAAAAAAATTTAAAAAATCATACGCAGAGCGTATGTCAAGCCGGGAAAGGAAAAAGTGGTAAACTGTCAAAAAAGTGCCTGTGAAGGAAGGCAGCATTTTCCAGGTTGAGGACACTGCCAGGGAGTGAGGAAGAGGGGGAGGGGGCTTCCGAGTTCCTCCACAGGTGTGTATGTCTGAAAAAAGGTGCTCCTAATCTGAGCTGATTATCAGCAAGTTGCATCTCCCCTAATAGCACCTCGTCCGTCACATGCTCAGTCATCTGACAGAGAGACCAGAGTAGGAGGGACCGAGGAACTTGAGAGGGAAACTTAAACCAGTAATTAGGCTCAGCTCATCTGGTTAGGGGAAAGGGCCTCATTTCTTCACTGTGTTAACCAAAGAGCGCCCAAAAACAACAGCTTAGAACAAGTAATGCTGACACCTTCATCATATAATAAGGGACAATGTACAGTCAGATAGTCATTATCTCCTAGAAGGCGCTTATTTTACAATGACCAGTCGACAGTACACAATCTCTCTTATTATGCAACAATTTACCAAAAAATAAAATAAAATATATATAAAGTATGAATTTGATTAGAAATTATCTAAGGAGATCACTGAGTTATATGAGACAGAGACATTAAACTGAAGAGCTTCGATGTTAATCAAAAAGTTTTGAAAGTGGTTTATAAAAGCCAAGTTGAGAGTATTTTAATCTTTAATATTACAGCTTGATTTGGAAACCTGGGAGTAAGGAAAAATAATAAGTTGCACAGGGCAGGGAGAGCAGCGGAAATGGATGCCAACAAACTCATTCTGATTCCACACACCCACTGTACTCTGAATTTGCAGCCATCAACAGGAAAGTTTACCGGTCATTGTACTGTACCAAAATGACCTCAGAATGCAGAGATTGATCTATGGGAATGAAGTGGAGAGTTCTACAAATATGATTAAATTAAAGAAAAGGAGTTTAATTAGTATTTACGTTTAGAATTTGCTTGGTCTGTAAATAAATAATTGAATGAGTTGATACAATGCTGAGGCTACTGTGTGCGATATCGTGTAAAATATGCAATGGGCCATATAAGAGGGGCAGCCGGAATCTGACAGCTGAGCTGAGTGTCGCATTTATATCGATTATGGGTAATGTAACCGATAATGAAAAAACATCATCTAATTGGATTTAATTGCTATTAACGGGCAAATGTTTAATTGGCAGTTAGATATGCCCCTTTTATCTCAGAGTGGTCCTCCAGTGAACAGCCCCCATCCACACATGAACACACACGTTTGCATCCATCCCAGACACACACACACACACACACAGCGTACGCAATGGGATGAAAAGAATTCATTTGTCAGCCTCCGAGAAAAGATTAATTTTATATTCTCAAACTAATGGATGGATTTTATTGACATTTAATATGACATACTGTTTTCTACAAAGTGTTATTAAGGGACAAAATGTATAACATCAATTTTAAACTATCCGTAACTGCAAGACTATCTAATTAAGTAAATAATGCAGAGATTGGATCAAATATTTATTGACATGTGATGGTGGTTAAATGGAGCTAATGAGGGATGCAAAATACCCTGCCTTTAAGACATCAGGCAAAAGAGGCTTTTGAAATGAGTTGATCTCTAAAGGCCCGATTACCTGCACAAGCCCATTTACTGCAGGTCAAACCGCTCTTCTGGGATACAGACAGTAAGAGGGTCTGGAATGAGATATTTGCCATGCTTCAATCACTTGCCATGTTCCAAAGCATATGAAAAGACATTTGCATGTACTAAAGGTTTAATTAAGTCTGCCTTTGATTGTCCAGCAGAAATGCATTTCTCGTATCAAACATTTATGGGTCAATGAGATGATGATAATGTTGTTTTGCTCGGCCCTATTAATTTATTAAAAATATATTAAAGGATTCAACCTTTTTTTTAATTGACCTGTAACACTTGCTATTACAGTGTCCGTGTTACATATTACATGTACTTACCATAGTAATACTAGAAAATTATGCATAGCTAATTTAGCTAGTTTAACTAACTCTCAACCAAATCCTATTCTCTAACCCTATAACAAGTACAGTATGTGTGGTTAATTACTATAACTCAGTACTTAAATACACAATTACACTGTAACAATGACACCAAAAATAGTTGTAATATTACTAGTAATATTATCATTATTTCTCAAAAAATAAAGTAATGAGCAGTTTTCATTCTAAAATATGATTCATATTTGATCCGTCTGAATACAACAATAACATTTCTAAAACATTGGAAAATGTTCCTTCCTTTCCATCATTTTGGATCTTCTTATTCATCTTTGACCTTTAGGTGAGAGGAAAAAAGTAACAGGAAATGTATAACAGTAAGCCATATTCCTAATATTTAGGATTATACACTGCATGATGAATAAGGAATTCAGCCTCTGAACTATTTGATTTCTATTTGTAACAATTACATGTCAGTGTGTTTATATGCGGGCACAAGCGTGATGGGGGTCCCCTTCTGGTCTGTCCTGGAGTGGCGCAGCTGTGGGGGTTCAGTCAAACAGATGGGATCAGGCGGCCCTCCGCCCTCTACGGGTCCCTCCCACACACAAATGTATACAAACTCTCACCCTTTACCGTACACACACACACCACATTGACGTCCATACAAAGGACAGCTGCCCGTACCTGCCAACATTCAAGACTGGACTAATTACTTCCCAGTCATCAGTTACCCAATGGGCTCTGGTCAACAAAAGGATCGGGGTGGGGATCATAACTTCACAGAGCTTCATTAGAAAGGATAATTTGTCAGGACTAACAAGTCGAGCTTCACAATGATGATGTAGATGGTCCCCACATCACCGTCTTCACAAAAGTATCATTAAGCACAAATGTTACGAAAGCACAATCTGGGACATTATAAATTCTCTTTATGTTGTAGTGAAATGCAAAGACTATAGACTGAAAGCTGTGCATTGAGGGTGAAGTATAAAAATTGTAAAACTATGATCTACAGATTTGAATGGTCAAGTCAAGATATGATCACTTTGTAAATGCAAATTAAATGCATAAAATAAATAAAAATGTGGATTGATTAAGAGGGCTCCAAGTCTAGCTTTAATATATTCAATGAAATCAAGAAAAAATAGTGTTGGGCAAGTTGTTACAAAAGGACTTGGCTCAAATCTGGAATCTTTAAAAATAAGGCTTATATCACAAAATGTATCTCTACTAGACATGTTGGTTTCACACACCCAGTTTAAAACTTTCTTAAATGATTTATTTGTTAAATTCTCACTTACAAACTAAAATTACAATATCTTATTTGTAACTGTTGGATAACAAGTAAACACAAACCACACTGACATACATTCTGTTAACAGGCAACTATATAATGAAGGGTTGTTCTCATTAAAAAAAAAGAGTGTTCACACATTTCATCAGGTTCTTAAAAAAACATTATAAATGTAATACTTAGTATACTGGACAACAACGTATGTATTTGTTGACTTGACAGAAAATCTGAGCTTCGGGACTTTTTAAACACTTTATCATCCAAAAAAGTATTGTCCACGTCATTCAAAAAAACAAGGACAAGGAGTCACTTGCACAGAGTGGCAAGTGTGCAGTTTAATGTGAAGTGACTTTTAGAGCAAATACTATTAGCAAAAACAACAAAATAAGGCAATTCGATTTCTATCGCAACTAACTGAGCCAGATCTCTGAGAGAGGAGAAAGAGAAAAATGGAGAGAGAGAGAGATAAAGAGAGAAGGATAGAGAAAGGGAAAGGGAGGGCTGGAGGTGGGGTGCTTACTAATGAGAGCAATGCCTAGATAGGCAGTAAATAGGAGTACCAATATATCAAAAGCTATTCTCTTCAGTGAAGGCTGTGAAATCTTGAGCAGACCCTTTCCTAATTGAATTTCATGCCTTGCTTTTGTCATGTGCCACGGCAGCTTCTGTCCCACCAGCTCTATACAGCAGCAGGGTCCGAAAAGGAGGGTGAGACTGTGTGCATGAGACTGAGAGATTAACACGGGGTGTGCGTGGCATTAGGCTCACCCAAAAAGTGTGCGCAGACTTTTCAGACAAAAAAAACTAGATCCGACATTTGAAACGCGATAACGAGGATGGAAGGACCACGCAGGGAACTTCTGTCAGGATACGAATGCGAGAACGTTCCCCCACCTACACGCGCTCCGGCCCCCAGTCTCCATCCCACCACGAAGGCCCCTCCTCTGGCCAGATCAAGGGGTTGGATCCCATGAATTAATTACTGTCCGCCTCTCCGCCTCCGGGTTATTAATAGTATGATATGAGCAATAAAAGGGCTTAGGAGTGGGAACAGGGGTGGCAGACTGCAGAGGTGATCCAGAGGGGGGGGCGAGAGGGGAGATTTGCGGGGACAGAGAGAAACTTTTGTGGACGGGGAGAAAGAGAGCAGAAAACACTATGGTGCTAATCTTCAATCCATCTGGGGTTCATTAGCATTTAGTGTGTTTGCAGTTGCCAATCAAGCCTTAAAGGCGCCTTTCTCATCCTCTTTCAGGCCTCCAATGTAAGCCCTGTTAGAATGGCGCGTAAAAGACTTGACAAAATATTTTTGGACAAGTGCTTTTGTCAGCGACCTCACCCCTCCCAAGGATTGGCCTCTGTACCGGTGCTCTCAACGGCACAAGAGCTCAGGCATACAATTCGCCTATTACAGCCGCAAAGCTTATTATCCCCCAAAATAGTTAATAATTAGATTAAAACTTCAAATAAATGAAGTGGTACTGTGAATGAGCCAGGCGTAGTCTCTCTACATGCAATCTGTCTCGCAGTCTATCAATATGGATTGCCAGGATCTCTCTTTTTCAGAACTCACGCACAATGCCGCAGCAGATGCAGCCGTAAAGAAAATAGTACAGCCATGTGTCCTTTCTTTGCAGCACGAGGAATTCATGGCCTTTGCAAGAGGGGAGGCGGCAGAGGGAGAGACGTGGCCATTTAGATGCGTTTGTTATTAATATCTGGTTCCGAAAGCTATTCGTATTTGCTGATTGCGGTTCTGATTGACATTAAGAGCCATGAGAAAGAATGAATGGAAAAATGCAAGTGATAAGAGAAAAGAAAAGAGCTTTTCAGAGTATATGAATATACATCTCTTGCAAAAGGTTAAAAGATATTTTATGTTTACATTTAAAATCTAGCCATGTTTTTATATTCTGCTGCAATTTAGTCTCATTAATGTATGTTTTCATGAGTTTTTCTGTTTAGAGTGTTCATGTTACCAAAAGGACAAACTTTAAACTTAATATAAAAATCAAAGTGATTTGTAATGCCAGCTTTAAGAACTGTATTCCATTCAGTCTGCGACGACTGTGAAAATCCTTCTTTTTATAATTAATGAAAAAATCTAATTAAAAGTAGTTGAATGAAAAGTCAACACACTTTCATGGCAATTCATAACTATTTTATAGTTTAGTGAATTGGTGGATAATTCATATGACTTCATACAATCTCATTTGTATGTTTTTATACATCTGCTTTACTGACAGTTTTAGGGATGGAGCTTCATGCTTTAAAGGGATAGTTCACTTTGAAATTAATTTTTGATATATATTTAGCTTACCTCAAGGGCATCCAAGAAGTAGGTGTTCTTGTTTCCACAGCATTTTCAATTTTGAGATTTTTTGGTCAAACCGTTGTTGTCTGTCAGTCATACACTAGAGGTTAAGGGGGTCCTCCATCGGTTCACTTCAAAGAGCATGCGCAGAGAAGTCAAAATTAAACATGATTTAATGACTCGTAAATGTAAGTACACACTGATGGCCTAAGACACGAAACGAG
>JAOTRC010000002.1:9458832-9473196 GCA_027497675.1 Cyprinella lutrensis | reverse complement strand
TGCATGCTCTTTGAGGTGGTGACCATAGACCTCCATTACATGACTGACAGACAAGAACGGTTTGACCTAAAAATATCCAAATTAAAACTACTGCGGAAACAAATCTTGGATGCCCTTCAGGTAAGCTAAAACATACCAAAAATTAATTTCAAAGTGAACTATCCCTTTAAGGAATTGATTGATCTTGGCGGAATATACCTGCTGTTCCTGTTATTGCAATTACTGCTATTGCCAATACACACACACACGACACACTGCTGTGAACATGTAAGGTATGCTGTTGCTATACAATATAGCCTACGTGAGTTACATGTAGCAGATTTAGACAGGTGGAGCTGGGGAAGATGAGAGGGTGTCTGAAAACGTGCTGCGACTGCAAGTATTTGAAGGTTAAGCAGCGAGCTCATTGGCTACTGATACAGCAGGAACCGATCAGCTGTGGCCTACAGAGAATCATGTGATTGCAAAAAGATTGAGATAAGGAACTATCAGCCTGTGCCAGCTAGAATTATGGCAGAACTTTTTAAATATTTTGAAAAATGTTTTTGGGGGGGCTGGTTTTCCCATACAAAATAAAGTAAATGGGGTCCAATGTTGTTTTGGACCTAATTGACTTTCATTGTATGGACAAAAACAGTTGAAACATGCTTTAAAATTTGTTCCACAGAAGAAATTAAGTCATACAGGTTTGGAACAACAGCTGTCAAAGCTGCAGTGTGTCAACGTCGCCTCCACTGGCTGAACCAATGGCATGATTAGAGGGCTGGAAACTTCAAAACATTCATGTTGTTAATAGATAATGGCAATGTTCATTATTTTTACAACTCTATCACTTTAGTTGAGATAAACTAGAAGATGAGACACTAAGAATAAAACAGAAAAGGCACTGGTAATTTCCTATCCGGACCTTTTCCTTTAACCCTAAAGCTCAATGCAATGCGTCATTCAAAATATGGGGAAAACACCTTTCAATGCTGTTTGTACAGGAAAAAAAATCAATATGATAAATTCCTTCATATTAACAGAGTACACAGGGTCCTATTTATATATAGAAAGAGAGTGAACTGTGTACAAATCAATTATATAAAGACCCCAGATGACTAGGCAGATCAGGAAAGAGGGGACAGGAGGTTTTATCTTTGCCTCTGTATGTTCAATAAAACAGTGGGAGCCTCATAAAGTTAGTAATTCTATTATCTGCCTTACAGGTGGCAAGGGATACAATGGGCATTACAATGTACACCACTTATAAAGTGCAAGCTTTGTCCTAACCTGAGAAGCTTTTTCAATAAGCAAGGAATGAGAAGATTCATCTTGTTGTGTTGTCTTCACACAGGACCCTTCAAATGCAGCCTTTAAAGAGAAGATGACAGAGTTCATGCAGAAATTCGACAAGAACAAAGACGGAAGAATTGAGATGTCAGAGGTAGAAGAACACATCACTTACATCACTGTGACTTTGACAAGCTTGTAAACATCCGGTACCCTAAGTGACTGCGATTACCTCATCATCCTTTCTGAGAAGAGGAAACTCTAACGCCACTCATGACTTTTATCAAACCTGTAACTTATTGATAGAGCTGTCCAAAAAGAGCCTGTCTCAAATAGGAAAAAAATTAGGTCTTTAATTATTTACACTGCCTTGTTGTACGGGTGTCTAATCCAATCTATCCTTTCCATCAGCTGGCTCAGATCTTGCCCACAGAAGAGAACTTCCTTCTCTGCTTTAGACAGTTTGTGGGATCCAGCGCTGAATTCATGGCTGTAAGTGATGATGCTACTTTTTCATTTTATAGATCCATACAGTACATATACAATATATATAAAACACAAATTTCCTCTTGGGAACCATAGAAATATTTCCCGTATACTCATTCATTGCAATGCGTTGCCAAATCCTACATTTCGGATGGTTTGATCATCAGCAAGTGACAGCCTCAATGGTGTATTTATTATGTCGAGTTGAAGAGAGAATGAACTAAGGAGAAAGGGAAGCTTTTTAATCATCCAGTGTAGTAGGCAAGCCTTTTAAAGGGATAGAATGAGTAAGTACAAACTTCTATTTTCAGATGCATGTATTATAGATGTGCTGCTGTAATTCTCCGTAGACCTGTAGAGGGAGGCATCTATCTTTGATAAGAGCCTGTGATGGAAACAAGGCCAGCTGCTGGATTAAAACATTCATTAAATGGCATTTCTTGCTACTCGCTCGAATAATGCACAGCTGCTTTGAATGGAAATTACAGAGGGTACAATGAAAAAGCTATTTTAATTAATGTACACTATTGTAAAAAAACGGAAAACTATCGTAAAAATACGGTGTATTACTGTTTTTGAAATTAACAGCTAAATACCGTATTGTCAGACAGCTACAGTAAAAAAATTTAATTTAACAGCTCTAACACACCGTATAGTTACGGTATGATGCTGGCAACCACATCTGCCAGTAGTTTTCCGTTATTTTTTTTACAGGATTTTTTTTTTACAAGAATAATTTTACTAATATTTCTCCACTTCCGCATTTACATGCACTCTTTTCCCTTTGATTAGATATATCGCACATATAATTGTAAGCTGTACTGATGGTACGGTTACAGTATCTTTTTTTGTATGCTTGTCTGTGTACAGGCCTGGCGGAAATATGACACAGACCGCAGCGGTTTCATTGAGGCTAATGAACTTAAGGTACGACTTCTATTACTTTTCCTGCTGTGGCCTTCACAACAATCCTGAAAAGAGTTTCCACAGCCACTAATGTGTCGAGGCAGATGGAAACTATGCAAATCGCACTGGATTTGGTGGCTGGCATCAGGAGAGAGTATACAAATCACTACATTTGTAAACAAAGCAAATGAAGCAATGATCACTGAGGAGACGATGACCTCAAAAAAAAAAGTATAGCAGATGTCATGCTTAAGGGTGTTCACAAACCAGAACAGGAGGGGGTTTGTAAGATAATATACTCTTAAGAAGAAAAGACTACTTAAAGAACCAGTATATATAGAAAGGATCTGTCATTTGTTTCCTATAAAGAATCTTTTAGGGGTTCTTATAATAGGATGATGTCATGGATTTAGTTTGAGTTAATTCATTAATTTTATCCATCAGTAGAAAATAATTAAATAACCTGATCGTATAAAAAAAAAAAATATAGAACATTTTTGGCATAAATTGTTCTTTATAATTGAGTTAAGAACACATGGTTTCTGTAATGAATCTCATTGATCCTTTTTGTAGATGGGATAGCATATTATATATATATAAAATATAATTTCAGGTTTTAAAATCCAAGCATTTTCTTTTAACAGGTTTTTAAACTCTTAAATCGTCAAAATGTCCTTAAACTCATAATCTTTTTTTCAACAGGGCTTCCTCTCTGACCTGCTTAAGAAGGCAAACAGACACTATGACGAACAGAAATTGCAGGAATACACACAAACAACAGTAAGTTGTTGTCTTTGTGGTGCATTAGTCGATATCTTATCCTCCTAGTGTCTCAAACATTATACAAAAAAAAAAATTTACCTTAAAGTTTTATTTTACCTTAAAATCCTGGAGCCGTTTGCCACCATGCTTGAGTGACTTGTACATGCACTGGCCCCACGGGTTGTGTCTGCACTCCAGCTGTGCTAACATATGTCCACATCTCAAGGCCAGAGACACAAACCAAGGCTAGCCAGCTGGATAATTGAGAGCCTTAGTTGTCCTCTATCTACTTTGAAAAACAAAATAAGTTAAGAGATGTTGTGCAGCAATAGGACATATTGATTTTAGAAGGAAATTTGAAGCAAGTTCAGGGGCCAGTTGCATAATCATAGTCATTATGTTAAGACTGTAGTACAAGCAACTATAGTTACGTTTAGCTGGCTAACCGAAACGTTTATTAACAGTCATGAAGAGAAATATTTTATAACGATTTACTTGAAGGGCTGACACCTTCATAACCATGACATGACATATGTCTTGAATATGAAGTAGGGTTTATGCATGTTTATGACTGTCATTAGGTGTCTTTTGCTCAATAATGACATTTTGAACGCAAATATGACATTGTTTAAGAGGTCTTTATGACATCAACCATAACATCATAACCTGTCAGTATCTTGACAATTTGACATAAAATTAAGTTAAACTGTCATGTGGTTTGACATTGAGGCCGTTATAACTGTGTCATGAATATTTTTCGTGACCTCAACTACAGTGGTACACATTGAATTTGTAATTAAAAATTTATAATGGCTTCATGGCAGCCAATGTCAAAACCAACCACCTGATAGTTTAATGTAATGTTAATCAATAAAGCTAAGTTTGATAATTAATCTGCTGTCATGTTTATGACAGGTTGTGTTGTCTTAGTAAAGTCAAGTGGTCATGACAAAGACACTGACAGGTTATGGTGTGGTTTATGTCAAGCTGTCATAACAAAGACATCTCAAACAATGTCATATTTGCATTAAAAACGTCATAACTGAGCGAATTACACTTAATGACAGTTGTCACAAACATTCATATAACTTCATATTCAAAACATGTCATGATTATGAAGGTGTCATGTTAGTCTTATGCACACCCCTTCAAGTAAAGTGTTACAGAAAAGTTCAACGACTAACTTATAAGACTAGTATTAGCAGTTAATGCAACCAGGATATTGTGGTAAACATTTAAACTGTGCCATTCTCTCCTTTTTAGCTCAAGATGTTTGATCTAAATGGCGATGGGAAACTGGGTCTGTCTGAAATGGCGAGGTAAGAAATAAAAAATAAATAAATAAATAAAAAATAAAAAAATTCACATTCATATTATTAGACACATCAATCAACCCAATAATCATTTTTCTGTTTATGTCAAGGCTTCTGCCGGTTCAGGAGAATTTCTTGTTGAAGTTTCAGGTGAGAGCACAGCCATACAGGAAGTTTTATCTTAAAGTTTGGTTTTAGATTGAAAATTTATATTTTTAGTTACTGAACAATGTTTTTCTGAACAGGGCGTCAAGCTAACTGCTGAGCAGTTCAACGCCATCTTTACATTCTATGATAAGGTGATGTATAATCCAGCAAGACCAGCTCGTCTTTTTGCAGGGCTTTACAATATTGTGTAGATTTGTATGCGCTGCTGTTGTGTTGCTGGAAATCTGATCTTACCCTCCTTTGTGATCGACTTCTGAATGCAAAACAGTGTCCTCACTCGCCTGTGCAGGGAAATGAGAAGCACCTGCACCTGTTTTTTCTTCCAGCTTGGTGGTATCATCATTTGGAAAGGGATTTAAAATGCAAAATCAGAAGCACATTTACAACAGTTTAAGTGCCAACCACAAGTAATTACAGAAATCCCAATGAAAATAGCTAGTTAATGCTGTACTACCAAGTTCATCATTAGTCTTTCACCACTTAACTTTCAAAGCCAGATTTATGCCTTAGGAAAGCAAGATTATCTCATCATTGTACTATGTAATCAATATCTTTGAGCAAATAGAGACCATTAGACAACAGCACCCGCTCACAGGCTTGCAATGATGACCAACCTTCAATTACACATGAAATGTAATCTACAATGTGTATCAAATGTTAGCATTTAAGTAGGGGTATAACAATATATCATGCCACAATATATCGTAATACAAAAATGCAACAATACGTATCGTGGATAGTGACAATATGTATTGTGGATAGTTCCCCCAAAATAAAATTCTAGTTTTATGAGTTTTAGTGTAAGTACTACATTAAACGACTATATATAATGTTGAATATAATGTATAATAATGCAATGGGAGAATATTTGGGTCCTGATAACGGCAAATGTCTGATGTTCCCAGTAAAAAAGTGGCCAACATTATTTTAAATATATCTAGTCAGTGAAAGAGTGCAAGCATATTCATCTAAAATAATTCTGTATGTTAAGCTTCAGAATCATGAATATTTTTATTGTGGTGTCATCATTGTCCGTGAGTTACAACCACCAAGTCTAAGCCTATTCGTTTAAACCTAAAATATAATATCAAATTTAGCATTCAACAACAGTACATTTTTTGTTAACCTTTTACCATAGTTGGTTTTACCCGACGTCACGTTCTGGGCAGTAACCCGGATGAGCAGCCATTATGGAGGCACTCGGATGTAAACAACAGCATTGACTGCACTGTTTTAGTCTCCTTCCCGCAGTCAAACTGCCTTTCTGTTGTTATAAATAATATTGAGAGCGAGACATCATGCCAGGCCATCTAAGCACGATTATGGCTTACAGTCATAAAATAAGATGGCGCGTTTGGAAAAAAAAAGCAGTTCTAACGGGGATTAAGCCAGTAGCTAAACGTTTAACAAATGATCATTAACTTAAGCCAATATGGCTCTGTTGATATGAACAGACTTTTGGATTATTTCACCAAAAATTTAAAATTCTGTCATCATTCACTTACCCTGATGTCCTTCCAAATCCAAAGCTGGCTCTTTTTCCATGCTAAAACAAATGGTGACCGAAGCTTTTAAGCATCAAAAAGGATACAAAAGCACAAGGGCCCATTCACACCTAACGTTGCCGTGTTTAGTCCAGACTTTCGACTTTTTAGTTTGGTCCGAATCAAAATTATAGGTGTGAAACCTTCCCCGGACCACGGTCCGAACCAAACAGATGAAATTTGGTCCGAGTAACTAATGTCTGCACACTTGCGTTTTCTTCTTCTTCTTCTTCTTTAAGAGTTTTATGGCGGTTGCCGTTGGCAAACCACCTAAAAAGGTGCATTTACCGCCACCAACTGCACAGGAGTATGAAGCGTTTTACTTGCGTTTTCGGGACCTCACATGCGCAGTTGTGAGCAGGAAGTAAAGCGGCGAAATCAAGGCCGCGCCCTTATTCTCGCTGAATCACAGCACCGTTTTTATAGCATCACATAACTAACTAAAAACAAACTTATTTTAAAAACGAACACTTGAAATTACATCAACGGGATATAAACTACAGTAAATTACAGAAACTATATTTGGAAAAAGGATATGTGAAGTGTAATTAATTGCATTGTTTTGGTCTCGCGTCCCGTTGAATAACATGGGCAGGTGGGGTTTATGACCTTTACTATAGGTAAAAGGCTTTAACATTTAAAAGGCTTTGACATTTCACAAAACCTGAAAAGTATTCAACAAATACATGGTTTTAACAGCATTTTCATTTGTACTGTCCTTAATGGAAACCATATAATTCTCTAATACTTTCAATGGCACAGACAAAAAAGGTTTCTGATTAGTAAATTTACACTGAATGAATATGAAACTTACCTGAAATAATCAAAGGATAAATAATATATGCTTCATTTTCCATGCTCTTTTCATATTGTAAAAAAAACACACAAATATTACATGTTCGAATAGCAAAAGAAAATTACATCCCAATTTGTTATTTATAAACCTTGACCAATTACCTTGACCTTTCTGAAAGTATAAAATCTATCAAAACGTGAACTTTGGTTCGGACCTTGGTTTGGACCTTCAGGTGTGAAAACGCCCTAAAAATATCATTAGTGGACCTGTATTCCACTGCCATACGATATGAGAGTAGTGCTTGATTCATGAATGAGTAGTTCTTTTGAGTCAGATCTTTTGACTTTTCAAACTGGTCTGAATGATTCGTCCACAAATTTGAATGATCCGACTCTCAAGTTCTCACTCACACAGTGATTCAATCGCTACCCTTCAATTTCATTGTGTTCTGCACACAAAGCTATTGGTATTTTAAAGTCTAAAGAAGAAAAATCAGTACAATCCTCCTTTGTTCCACTGAAGATCAGTCAAATGGTTTTGTAAAGTGTGAATTTCTTGCTTTCAAGGATGGAAATGGCTATATCGACGAGCAGGAACTGGAGGCTCTCCTGAAGGACCTCTACGAGAAGAACCATAAGGTGAGATAAGAAGGCTCTGAAGTAGTATAGCGCTTCACAGTGACAAATCGTACTGTACTGTGCTTGTGTTTAACCTCAGGAGGTGGACAGCAAGAGCCTGACTGGTTACAAGCAAAGCATCATGGCACTGTCAGACGGGGGGAAACTGTACCGCTCAGAGCTGGAGATTGTCCTTTGCCGGGAGCCCATGCTGTAAATCGAGGCTTTCTGACCTTCATCTCAGCTCTGTTCCAGCTGCCTGAATACTGTAACTGTGTGCATGTGCCGGGCACCCCTGTCCCCTTCCCATCTCCCTCTCGAAATGAGTTCTGAATGAGTGTGCACAGAAAAGCACAACGTCTGTCCTCTCCCCTTCTCTCCTTTCCCTTCCAACAACCCCGATCGCCACTGCTTTCCTTCGCCTACAAACTGCAGCTACTATGATGCCCTCTGCTCAATTTTTGAACTATATATTTAAAGAAGTATGTTTCTGGAAGAGTAGCAGACTAATGGTGTAATATGATTAGATATTTATTTGGAGTGCTTGGCTTTCTGGTTTCCTCCCTTCCGTCTGGTTTCATCTTCGGTTTGTTTTTGTCCTCATTTCATCTTATTCCTGCCCAATTATGTGTGGGATTGTGGTGTTTTTTTATTTTATTTTTTTGGCTGATACTGTTTAAGGATGTAACTGAGAGCATTAATAAAAGTAATGTGATATAAATTTGATGTTTTGTCTTTTTTTTTTTCTAATTCGGATGCTTGAGGATTTATTTAACAAATACCATTGCAGGGATATTTATTTATTTTTGAGGTCACCGCCTCAAAGAGCATACACAGGGAAGTCCAAATTAAACATGATTTAATGATTAGTAAGTACACCAGACACAAAACGAACAGTATTTATATCGTTTTACCTCTTGTAACCACTGCCACGTCCAAGTGATCTGAGGGCGCGAGTGCTTTGTGGCTGTGGTTACAAGAGGTAAAAACGACATAAATACTGTTAGTTTTCTCACACAAACCGCTCGTTTCGTGTCTTAGGCCATCAATGTGTACTTACATTTAGGAGTCATTAAATCATGTTTAATTTGGACTTCTCTGTGCGTGCTCTTTGAGGTGGTGACCATAGACCTCCATTATATGACTGATAGACAGTAACGGTTTGACCTAAAATATCAAAATTGAAAATACTGTGGAAACAAAGACACCTACATCTCTGTGGAGTTTGGAATCATTTGCAGAATAAAGTGCTTCAATTAAACTTAACTTTTAAATGTTACATTTGTGGTGTATGTGTATTTTCAACTCAATCTCACTAGAAAACCCAAGTTTGTGTGAGGAGGTGATTTTGTATGAATTAATTTGATTCATACAAAAACGCATGATTTTCAAAGGAATCTCATTCTGAAGGACCATACCGAAGCCCACCTTCACTAGGGTTTAAACTGATAGTACTAAAACAGACAAATGATATTTCATTAGCCACCAATTCAGGAAAATGTAAAATCGCTATGATTTCCTATGAGATTGTGTTGGTATTTTTCATGATGCTTAGACAAGTCAGGAGACTCAAGTCACTAGTTTAAAAAAATCTGTAAATAAATGAACAGGTGAATGAACGAACAGACGGAAGGTATGCAGCTATTTGAGTTGTAGCCCTGGACCCGGATATGCTGTATATTTTTAGTTCAAATCCACAGCTATCATACTGTAGCACATGCTTACATAGTAACTTATTTAGCATTCATGAACAAGTAAGATTCAACTGGCATTAGCACAGTCATTGCTTATAGAGTCAGTGTTACCTTCAAATAGTCTATACTCTTCTTATAAGCATCTTAAAAGGTGTTAATTAAAAGCACGTGTTCTGATCCATCAACGAAGAGCACCAGTCTTTGTGCTTTCAAAAAGTTTTGACAGCAAAAACCACTGTAAGACTCGTAAAGGAGGAAATTAGCAGTCAAATTAGTGTTGTGGTCAATATTCCTCAGAACAAGAGAGAGCTAATCAATCAAAACAGTTCACCAATTCATTTTAATAATTCATCAGTTACCACCCACTGGCATGCTCTCTGATTCCCTGAAAAAAACGCTATTTCATCATTAAACATGGAATAATTGTGTCTGTTCGGATAAGCGGAAGGAATTCATCGGCTCTCTCTCTCTCTCTCTCTTCAATACCTCTCATTCGTCTGCAACCTCTCAAATCGACTGGTCTTGCACAGTTGCAGCCGAACAAGAAAGAGAATTGTTGGTGTCAAGCCGCAGTTTACAAATATGACATCTCCTCTGGTACGGCCGCAGATATGAAATATTGATTTATACGCAGTAAAAGGTCTTATAAAAATGATCACATACACATGAGGGATTAATGCCTGAAAGATCGATAGAAATTTCATTCCTGACGCTGGACTGTCACCTACGGTGAAATGCTAAAATAAAGAAATCAATATTATCTATGAAATGTCAAATTTATTATAATTATGTGGATGAAAGCTGGCCAAGTGGCTCCCGAGAGGCCAGGAGGGATAGGTTACCCTGTTCAGGCTCCCCTTGCGGTTCACACGCTCCGCCTGCCAATTTGCGCGCAATATCGGAGTAGAGGGCTGCCGGCTGCTCTCAGAGGCCAAATTCCTGCAGGAATATTTAACTGCATGTTTGGAAAGCCATGCTCTGGGTTGTGCGGGTTGTAACAGCTGCTGACGTGGAGTGACAGTTCTCTCCTTTCCCGATTGAGACCTGCCTGCTCTCCTGCTGTCTGTCTCGCGAAGATGATGTCACGCGGGACAAAAGACGAGAACCGCGTGTCACGAGATGTCAGTGCTGAAGACATATTCCCTTTTAACACTTATTGATTTCACCACCTCTTTGTCCTCTTAATACAGGATTGACTGAAATCCTGTTTATTAACAGCACTTCACTTTATTTTTATATTCAGATTCCAGATCGCAAAACCAAAAGCATTTTGAGACCTGTTATTATATCAGAGCATATTTTGTATGTAGACATCTGGGAGGAATATAAGCCCAGCTTTTTTAATGCTGTTTACACTCTCTCTCTCTAGTTTACATCTACCTGCCCAGGGACAGCGGATGTAAACTAGCTATTAGCTAATTCTGGTGCAATTACTTTTAATTGTGCATTGTCCCTGTAAAAATAAACAATAAAATGATCAATGAAATGAAATGAGAAACCATGTCAATAAGGTCTAATGTGAAGTGCCGTCCAAAACAATATTTTAGAGCATTTTTGGGGTGTATTCAGACCAGTAGGCTAGATCTTTTTGCTTTGTTCCGAAAACAGGGACTTGTTTTGTCATAATGTTGTATTTTCTTCTTGGTTTGGTTCACTTTCACAAGGCAAACATTAAAGCATACCAAAACGTGTTTATGCAAGTCACATGTGAGTAATTAACGGTCCTCTCATAGAGTTTCCTCTGAATCATCCATCAAGATGACTGACAAGATTTGATTACCCAACAGATATTCTAGTGACCAGAGGTGGAAAGTAACAAATTACATTTACTTGCGTTACTGTTATTGAGTCGTTTTTGTGTGTGTGTGTGTGTGTGTGTGTGTACTTCTACTTTTATAAGTTGGCCAGTTTTTAAAATCTGTAATTTTACTTTTACTTAAGAATGTTTTGTTTAAAGTGTTGTAATTCACTACATTTTAAATCATATCCATTACTGAGTAAAAAATTATACAAAAAAAATACTGAAAACATCACGCTCCGGAACCTAGAGCATTGATTGATTGTTGGGTGGGAGAACAGACATGCTAAAATCACAAAAAAAAAAAAATATGGAGAAGGTGACGGACGAAACAGACGCCAGTGATCCAAACCAAGCTGAACGCGAAATGCTGTTGAATTCTTCACACACACGTGAAGCCCTGGCCAGTACGGGAATACTTTGTATATAGAAAAAAAATGAGTTTACTGTATAATGCAGTTGTCACGTAAAACATGCAAACTAGTAGGTGTATGGATGAATAAATCGAAAGTAAAGCGATACAATAAATCAAATATCAATAATGCATTTTATTTCTAATGCGCTTTTCTTAGATTCAATATACAAAAAAGAATAACAAAAAAATACAATAAAACAAACACATTCAGTTGCAATAAGCAGCTCTAAAATTAAAGCACAAAAGATAATTATGTAAATATATGATCTACTTTTTTGTGTGTGTGTGTGTGAATGAGCTGTGCTGTTTCGTCTACTTACTACATACTCCAAAAACGCAATGTGCTCATGGTGTTTTCAGCATCTCACAAACAATATGAGGACATGAATACGTGAACATTTCCAGAGCTGCTCTGAGAGAACGCCTAATGAGAATTTTCATAATTTTATTGGAGAAAAATCATTGGCAAATTATACACTCTAAAACAGGACTTCAAAATAGGACTTCAACCCCCTCAAAATAAAAGTTTGTTTTTACTAGAAGAAATTATGACCGATATATATTACTATTTTAGGCCTACAATAGAATGTACATGTCATAATAATATTAACAATAATAATAATACTAATAGTTTTTTCAACATTATTTAAGGAATACATAATGTTTGTCCACGGTTTGATTGAGTAAATCTGTTTTGCAGCAGTTTATGCAATGTATATGCATACCTCTTTCTTCCACAATATCATTTCCAGTAAAAGTGCAGCTTAATTCAAACGGCACACTCTGGTTACAGTTTTCAGTTTCAGGTTTTCAGACAGAATAGGCTGATTTTTCTGTGAGCTCTGCTTTAATTGGCCTCTGTCTGGATCAAATATCATAAAACTGCAGAGGTTTATAAATCTGATGCTGCTTTTATTAAATAAGCATTTTTAAACACAGCAGATTTTAATACTGTACTGTACATTTATTTTGCTTGGGAAATTTTAGAGTAAAATACTGTACGAGTTTCACTTAATTTCCACTGTTTTGTCGGTGGGACTACGACACTCCTCTATTATGTGAACAAACTACAATTTTCTTGCACGCAGATCTTTGAATACAGTTACGTTTTATCAATTTCACACGTCACAGTGAAGTTCAGCTACAAGATGGCAGCTCCCGCGAGGCTTCAACTTCCGTTTCATGACTGAACTATATTTCTGTGTGAACTATCCCTTTAATGTCTATTTTGCAACACACTGTCCATTTTAAGATTAATTCTAACATTTAAAATCTTCAGCATAATTTGCACTTGTTAGGTGGAGTAATTTAATACTGGATGTGATGAATTATGCTGATGCTGTCACCAAATTCATCAGCATCACTGGCAAAGAGAAGCTTCTTCTGAATAATAAATTATATTCTCTATTCATGGGTGCCGTTTACTCTGCGGGTAATGAGGAACGCAGGGGATGATAGGAGGACATGATTGCTGAGCTGCATTTCCACTTCACTTACTGACAGAATATATGATTCATATTTCTTACAAAAGTCAATGCAACCTAATCTGTTGCTTCTGACATAAATTAACAATTCAGCCAAAAAGTGTTTAAGCTTATGTGCAGTTATTTCAATGTTAAATCACTCTCAAATCACCCAGCCAAAACCTTGACCCCCTGAACCCAACACAGCAACAGTTGTTGAACCAATGTTTCGAACCAATATTTGATTATGGTTTAATTTGTTGAATTGTTCAACCCTGATAATAGATAGTTATCAAACATTCTGTGTGATCCAGTTTTTCTGCATGCATTATCATTCACATGCTATAAAAATATACTTTAAGAATCAAACGAAGCTGAAAAATAAAACTCTCATCAGTATAAATCTAACAGACTCAACCATAACAGCCAATTAATCCAACTAATTAGTGTTTGTTTTGGTGGTTCCCAGAAATTGCTCATAAATAAGATCCATAACTCTGATCACACACGTCTTATTATCAGCCCTCAGGGAGAGAATTAATGTGTCTTTTGTTTCCACATCTTGAATTAAAGCCACTCCGAAGCCCTAAACTCAAATATAAACCTTTTTTATCAAAATATGATGTTGGATTCACTGCACTGCGGATGATTCTGGCCACAGTGCTTTGGTGTGTTGGTTTTATTTACAGTGCACTGTTTCAATATTATGGATCCAGGATCCAGCAATCCAGGTCATTCAACATTTGACCAGTTCCACTGCCCCAGGATCTTATTATCTTTATATGTCCTGTAGTACAGCAGGAAGACAAAACAATTTAAATTCACACCAGACACACCTCAGGTTCTACTGTTAAGTGAAACCCTGTCACAGGTCACATTTAATAAAGTGATCTCAGTATGCAGACAGTTGGGATTAGAACCAGACTGATATATCGGCCGGCCGATATTATCGGCCGATATTAGGCATTTTCCAAAATATCGTTATCGGCAGTTATACTGGCCGATAAATTAATATTTAAAAAATAAAATAAAAACGGACAAAACAAGCTTCAGTCATCTCTCCTTGGCCTGTTATATTGAAAATGTATGTTTTACAATTTGCAGTATGATGTTATCTATTGCTAAATTAT
>JAOTRC010000002.1:9407067-9424424 GCA_027497675.1 Cyprinella lutrensis | reverse complement strand
GAAACTAATATTCACTGGATGGTCATATACCTTTTCACCGCTAGATAGGGGTAAAAATCACACAGTGTAGCTTTAATAATAACACTATTGCCTTCTTGATCGATTAACTTTGACAGTTATTGAAGTGAATTTAAACACTGAACTAAATTGAGCTGAATAATAGTCTTCTGTAGAGCTGCTTTAATTGATACATTTGACAAAATGAACACTATTCTTGAAGCTGCTTAGAAACTATCAGTATTGTATGAAGAGCTATACATAAATGTAACTGTATATGATTAGGTGATGAGTGCTGTTTAGGTCCTAGTGGATATACTAAATATTATGGGGTTTTCCAGAAAGCATGAAACAGAAAGCAAAAAGGTTTTGTTTCACCTTTTTTTGGTTTCATTATCTTTTTTTACAATTTACTTCCAGGGAACTCGATTAACATAAATCATATTTTAGTCTATTGAGATTTAGACTGAATTTCGCTAGAATAAAGCTAAATCCGGTCAACCTGACCGTAATGAGGATGTAGTTCCTAACCCGCCATGAACATTGGGTAGAATTTAAAACAAACGTTTTTACTATCACTCACTTGTCCATTGTGCCAAACAGCCACTTTGGCTCCTTGTTGAAGGGCATTCTCATTCCATGAAACCTGGCGATCTTTTCAGCAATCTCAGCACATATATCAGGGACACTCAGCTCATCTGTGGACAGTTTTCGACTCTGCAGACAAACATATTGCAATGTCAGTTTGCGTTTTACTGACTAATACAGAAACAACTGCTAACTATAAAGGTAAAACACAGGTTCCTGTGTATTTAAAAGCCTGGAATATCTTTCAGTGCAATGGAAAATGTGACACAGGCGCATTTGCCAAGAAAGTCATGTGGTTTATCTTACAATTCAATTAGTAAGAAAAGGATTTATAACTATTAGTGTCAAATCAAGTTGTGTATTGTGTTTCACAGCCAGATTTTTTTCACATCATTTATCATAAGAGCTAACTTTAAGACTCACTGGGACAAACTGTTCCAGTCTTCCCTGTGGAAAGATGCCATAGAGCTTGGGCCCAAGCTCCCTTTCGGCCAGGATAGCAAACATCACACTCTCCAGTACCATGGCATCAGCTCCCTGCAAACACAAAAACATAGGGATACAGTTCGGACACAAGCTGAATCAACCTCCAAAATGTCAAAAACAAAACAAAACACGAAGACAACCTTAAAAACGTGCTTAGTTTAGCTTGATTGGGTGTTCAATCCCTGAAAGAGGAGTTCAGCTGAAGTTAACTTAATTCAAAACTGTGATGCTATTAAGGACAAGGAATTTTGTCAATTTTGTCTACAAGCCAGTCATTTTGTAACTGCTGTGATTGTCAAAAGAAAATTCAATGGCAGTGCTGGGCAAAGTGAGTTAAATGAGAAAAAAAACAAGAGGCAATTGTGCTGAGCGAGGCAGAACTTGCCAAACATCCCAGTCATTAATTGTGGCTGCTTAACTAGCAATGACATTAAGCTTGTTTTTTGGACAAGGCTTTGCCAAGTGTTAATACACAGAACCGAAAGAGCTGCCTTCCTATGCGGGGAAAGCACTTACGTAAGGTGTTTTAATTTTTAAACGTTCTATGCTTATGCTTTTATTCTTTCCTTCCTATTACATATCATCTAAAATTAGATCGTGAAGAGATTGTATATTCACTAGTTATAACTAATTGAGTGCTGTACTTTGAACCAATCCCACTTGGAAGTCATCTAAACATCTGGTAGAGCAAACATTTGAAATTGCAAACATGAATGATTTAAATGTTTGGGGATTTCTTGAGAATTCACTGTAACCATAGTGAATGACTTATGACTATGCAAAATTCGCATTTAGGAGATTCAAAATTTACAGTCTCTCACTTCCGCTACAATAGACCACAGATTTTTATGACATCACCGTGGTCTTCAGCTTCTCATCACATCTTCTACCCAATCAAATGCTCTGTAGAATCTGAAGCATCCCGCCCCCTATGCTATAAATATCACCAAGCCAAAGCGACCGTTGCTGTACCTGACTGTGCGTTCAGTACACACATGCTCAGTGACAGCTACTCGTACACATCAGTTCCATCAGTGAACTGTCAGAGATACTGGAGTAACATATACTCCAGGATGTTGTTTATTTCGAGTCGGAGTGACTGTCAGGCGCTTCCGAAAGCGAGTAACTTTAGAAAACTGAATCAGCGCTAAGTTCTGAACGATTTGGTTCTGGACTGGTCGACCGGTTCACAAAAAAAGAACCGGTTCAAAACAACGATTCGTTCACAAACCGGACATCACTACCGTTGTCACGTCACGGAGGTGACAACGGAGGTATAGGTTGGAGATTTGTGTTTGGTTGCTGAAACACTCAAGTTTATTACGTTTTCAGAATGAAATGGCTAGAACATATTCACACCTCCAACGTTACAATTGATTCCAACATGCTGTCCATGGTGCTGTCAAATATGACTCGTAGTCTGTGAGGTAAACTAAAGGCTATTGGCTATTTGAAAAGGTGGAGAAGGCATTCAATGTTTCCCGCCTTCCTTAGCTACCTGTTTCAGTGGAAACGATGTCAACGCATCATACAAAGCTGCGCGTTTTAAGCAGGGGAGTAATCCACCAGCCGGAAGATAAAGCCTCCCTGGGGGCTAGCATTGGCTAGCAAGCCTTCACCTGCTTGTTAGCATTCCATTGACTCCTATTCATTTTGGCGTCACAGCGAATAACTTTTCATCTGAGGCGTTAAAGACTCCATTTGTCCATTGTTTATTTTTAAAGAAACACAACAATGTATAAAAGACTCCATTACCTTGTATCTTACGCTATGGCACCGTAGACACAGTTTTTGTACAAATAAGCTAATGAATAGACAGGAGGAGAAGCTTGCGGGCAATCGGGGGGATGTGGAGGCATAACATTCGATAAAGTCAAGGGAGAAGCCTATAGAGAGTCATAAAGCTGATCCTGCTGCTAACTTGTGGACAGCTCCAACTCACGCTCTCAGTCTCTGTAAGATTGGAAAGGGAATGATTAAGATTCCTCTTGGCACAGCTACTGGAAGACGTACAACTGTGAGACAGGTTGCTCACGTCACATCTACATCAAGCTCAGTTTGAGTCTGCGCAGTAAGCTCAGCCATCTCCATCACGGTTGAAGTTCATATCTTTTACCGTCTATGGTTCAAGGCATTTTAGTGCCTTTAAGATCACAGTCAATACTGAGGCAAACTATCGTAAATATCGTTATTACGAATTTCGTGCACGTCTTGTAATTATAGATGATGTGCATTGTGAAGTTGGAAAAGCTATATCCATTTGAAACATGCTGGAAACACGGATCTATAATAGACAATATAATATCTGTATGTTAATCTATATAGAGAGTGGAAAGCAAGCCTGTAGCGAATGGGGTTAATCATTAAAATTTCATGGTTTGCTTTACATTTAGTTGGGACACCATGAATAAATAAGTTGCAGAAATGAATAATTTTCATAATTTCAAATTCAGATGTAGTTATTTGGATTTATTGTTAACAGTATACTTCCTTGTCATGTAACTTTAATGTGTGATGATGTTAGAACAAATGACTACTTGGAGGATTGAGTTTCAGAATGTCTTATCTAGCAAAATTTAATGAGGTGAGGTAAAAGTACTGAACACACTTGCGCAACAAACCTGCTGAGGGAATATCAACTGATCTGCAGTTTTGTTTTGTTTTTAAAACATCCCGTTCTCTCAGAAATTAAACAGGATACTATTGGAGGACAATTCTAATGGGAAAAATCTGGAAGGAAACTAAACTTCCTCAAAGGAAACTTTGGAAACACCATCTCTGGCTTGGAAGCATGAATGATTGGGACAATCAAAGAGTTTTCGAATTCTAATCATATTTCACATTCAACACAACTACCGGTATGCAACAATGATTCATGCTCTATGTCCAAATTTGGTCAGCTGCCAAGTCAGTCAAAGTTTAACAGAGCACATTTACGTGAAAATGCCACCTACAGAAACAGGTTTTACACAAGTTTTTCTTAGAAACTACAATGTGATTAATTTCTGTTCAAATTTTGCCCCCTAGGGCCAGTTCTGCAGAATATAGATCCAACCATAATCATAATCATTTGTTAACAAACAAGTATTCATTACTTAAATGAGCTCATTGTTTCTACCTTAAATTATTACATTGTTTAAATTAGTGCATTTTAGCTAACTGTGATTTGTATATGTATATTTCTGAAATACATAACAGTAACCTCTGATAACAGATCACTCTCGTAATGTGTGGACTCATGAATTTTCTGAAAAGCTGCTTTGAAACGATGTGTATTGTGAAAAGCGCTGTACAAATAATGTGAATTGAATTGACCAAACACACCTGATCAAGCTATTGAAGGGCTGTTTCCAAAATCACCCTCTTTACCCTTAAAGGTACAATATGCAGGATTTTTGCAGTAAAATGTCCAAAACCACTAGGCCAATTTTGTTTAGTTGATTACTTACAATATCCCAAATGTTTCTAACTATTTGTAGATTGTGAGAAAATTCCATTTTTTTTTAACCAAGGAAACGGGGCGTGTGAGCAGGGGTGTGGAGTCGCCAGTCCATGACGTCACATCCGCGTTACCCCGGGTTTCCGCCAGGTTTGACCTCGCACTGCAATAGTAACCATGGCGACAGACGTGAACAACTGGGTGAGTTACTCAAATGCCTTTCCTTTCATTTATTTAAAGTGACTTGCAGATTTATAACTTTATTACCTCTGAAGACATTATGACTAAAACAAAAGATTTGTGGCAAGTATACGTGTGGTCCGTGAGAGTACACCTCTGGTTGCAGTTTCGCCTGTCGCCAGAGGGGGCATAGTTCTGCAAAAACTCAGAGACTTGCGCATTGCACCTTTAAAAAATATATCACGATTAATGCAGACATAGCCAAAATGTGGTATATTAATCCATGCCTAGCCTGCCTACCTTCATAAACTCCCAGCATTTTTCGAAAACAATTTATGTTTTCGAACATAGTCTCTCTTTCCCTCCCTACCCTTTTATCTGACAAAGAAATGGCCATGTGACTGCTGAGCAGCTGCTTGGGTTTTTCCAGTGCCTGTTAATACACAAGGCATAATCACTGGATTACTGAACCAGATCAGTTCACACCAGCACAAGGACATTATCTACATGCAGGTGTTCTGAATGGTCCGTGAGGGGAAGTCCATCTCTGCAATAACAATAACACCAAGAAAATAGACAAAAAACTACACTTGCATACTAGATAGAAGCAAAGTTAGCATAGGCCAGACAGGACAGCCAGCTGATACTGAAGCAGTCAGGTTAATGCTGGGATAAGCTTCTAATAGGATCCATTACAATGTGTTTCAGCCTTGTAGGTTATCAGCTATGGGTCTTCTCTCTTTATTAGCTATGAATATGAACCTACTTTCCCTCATTAACTATTCCAGTTATATCCGATTCTTAGTGATTGTATGGCCATCTCTTGCCATACGCAAGAGCCTATGGTGCCTATCAAATGTTCAGTTACCCACCCCTATTCTTCAAAATATCTTATTTTGTGCTCAGCTGCAGAAAGAAATTCATACAACAACTTGAGGGTGAGTAAATGATGACAGAATTGTCATTTTTGGGTGAACTATCCCTTTAAAAGGGGTCCTCAAGTGACAAAATGTACTCAGTCCACTGAAATACGAGAATGCAACTATAAGAGACTCATGGAAGAATTTGACCTAAAAGTTTGAAATCACAAGCGACAAGCCCAAACAAAACATCTCTGATGACCCAAATATCTTGTCCCTTGGCATTTGAAGATGATGGGATGGGGGGGTAAACATAACAGCAGTTTCACTAAAATGCTTTTATGAATTTGACCTCTTATTGGTCATATAATCTCAATAAGAACATGTCAGATGAGATGTAATAAAGACAACGTGTGTCTCCAAAGAGCACCCAAGTCAATAAGTCACATTCTTCTCACATACAAACAGTAGAAAAAGACCTTTGCCAATGTTACTTACTTGAAAGTGATTTTCTGTGTTTGACTGTCTGCAATCCCCTTTATTACAGGACATCTAGCAATAAGAGAAAAAGCAAAAGACTATCCATAAGCACAAAGTGTTTTATGTGACATCTTCATTGAGTAGCAACATTTTTTTCCTTAAGCAACAGTCACCCACTATAAACTATAAATCCATGTCTTTGGCAGCACAGTAAGAAAGTGCATTAAACAAATGCAATAACTTTGTGATAAAAAGAACAGCGTGTTAGAAAGGGTTGATAGCTAGAAATATATGGCCTGTTGCACAAAAGGCTTGACTAGGATATGCTGACCCAATGCTTTTTTTCATGACAACCACATATATATTTAAAAAAACGGCAATGATCAAAGCCATGTTCCAATGAGACCAAGCACAAATATTTAGTACACAATGCTATTCTCCATTAGAATAAAAAAAAAGTCTCAATCTGGAGGGTTTGGTGTCCATAGTAATGAACACTATGTAAATCTCCCAACAGCAACACGAATGCTAGTGACAGCAATAAAGTGTGTCTAGTTAAATAAAGATCAACACAGGTTATTATCGGTGCACAGTTTGAAAATTAACTCGCATAAAAGGCCTTAATGAACTGAACTCATGACAAATTAGAGATTTATTTATGAATCACTATGTAGCAAAGTCCACACACCCTGGAATTTGTAATAGGGTTCCAACTAATGCTTTTTTTTCATTTTTAAACACCTGGCTTCAGCGGATTGGACTGTGGTCCTACAGACACCTCATCAGGTATGACATCATTAGCTTTGTGACTGCTGTTCCTCTAAATAATTAACTGAAAAACATCCAGAGATTCAAAGCAACTCATCACTAATAAAAACAAAAGCCAAAGCCTAATGGGAACATAATGTCACTTCCTAAAAAATGCAGTCATACTATTTTCATATTATATATGCAGTCATTATACTACATAGATAGTAGATTTCATCATATATTAAATAAAAATTTGAATACAAAACAATTTCTAAAGATTTAAAAAATAGAAAACAAAAACTGACTAAACTATTTCTTGATACTAATCATAAAACACACCCTTTACAAGTAATGTTGTTATTATTATAATGGTATTGCAATGACATGGACTTTTAAAAATTTGAAATGCCGCCGTAATTCGTTAAAATACCCTGCTGCGACTCCTTTGCTAATGTAACCAGCACCTATAAGTTTTTCAAAGGAGTAATAAAGAGTTGAAAATAAGCAGATAGAGGCAGAAAAATACTTCAGACAGAGCAATGTACGCCGTGAGCTTAGATCTCGAAGATATTAAAGATTGAGATGCGCATAAACTTGAAGACAATGCTGTGGCTTCAGGGATCGCATACTGTACCGTGTTTGGTATGTTGGGATCACCTGGAAACAAGAGTGCTCAAGGCACGCTCCTTTGGCAAGCCTACGGCAAAGAAGACACGCAAGTACAGCCATGGAGGTACATCACCCAATAAAAACTGCCTCTTTAAATTTAGAGGGAACACACACAAATACAAAATCTGTTTAGGGGGGACCGATTCTTAATTGAGCTTTTTAATCCAGGGGGGTTGCCATCTGCCTAATGAATATTAGGTTTTTAAATCTCACAACAATCACTACTTCTTTAAAATATCAAGCACAAAGTATTTTTGTTCATTTTAAAACTCAAATGAATACGCTGCTTAATGGTTTTAACTGTTTAAATTGAAATTACTGTCATCCTTGCCATTCCAGATAAACAATACTTAGTTTCAGACTAAACAGCATAGTTTATATCCTTCCCATCTGACTACAGTAAAAAAACACACACAAAACTTGACCAATACATTCATAGAAGATTTAACAGCGAACATGTACTGTGTAAAATTTGAGTAATAAAAAGTAAATTTTAGGCACAGGTACGGCTTTTGCTATAAGCACTGAAGTGGATATTATTATTTTAATGCTCATACATGTATACGTGTGTGTGTGTGTATGTATATATATATATATATACTGTATATACACATCAAGTATTTAATAACATACTACTTGGCATTTTATTAGATGATTATGAAAAATAGCACTTAATTCACACATTTCACCAAGTAAAAAACTATCAAAACACCTGCAGAATTTGTCCATATAGGCGAAGGAGTACGTTTCGTGGTTCATCTCCAAGGCTAGGTTGCTTCTCTGGCAAAGCGCAGAGGAACAGTTTGTTGCTGAGACCTCCCCTAGAAGCAAAAATGTACATGTTGGAAGAGAAAATAGCTGCATTCTCACAATCAATCTGGATAAATGAGTATTTACAACTAGTCAATAACACAAAGAGTAATACTGGCAAACTTTTGAAAAACAATCTGTGTATGTTCATTTACACAGTATATATTACTTGTGTAACACATGGTTTTGAGTCACATCATGGAAACTTTGGAGACATTTTGCTGTATTGGGCAGTTAAATATTATCTCATGACCAAAAAGAGCAAAACTTACAGTACTAGATCATTTTAAGAAATGAAAAACATCATCTCACATTTCTAGTGAAAAATAAAAAAGATGTTTTTTTTCTCACAATTATGAGATATAAACTAGCAATTGCGAGAAATAAAGTCAGAATTGCGAGATATAAACGCGATTTATCGCGATTGAAAAAAAAAATATTTCCACCAATTCTGACTTTTTTTCTCGCAGTTGCGAATTTATATCTCACAATTGCTAGTTATTAATTCAAATTCTGAGAAAAAAATTAAAATCATAAGATTAAAAGTCGCAATTACTTTTTAAATGGTTTATTTCAAGACGGAAACAAGCTTCCAAACGAATATTATCTAGTGGAAACTTTGGCACTGCGCCCAAACAAAATAAAAACAAAACAAAACAAGCTCGTTTTTTGAGATATCAAGCTCAAATTTGGAAAATAAACTAATAATAATGCAAATTGTATTAATAAAAATAACAATAAAATAAAAAATGTATTTAAATTGTATTTAAATTCTAACAATAATAAAAATAGTACGTTCATCATTAAACGTAAAATTGAAAAAAAGAATTTTTGTGCATTTTGTGAAATTTAATTTTCATGTCTATGCTCAAAAAAATGAATAAATGTATTACTACTGCAAAAAACAGTATTATAAATACCCTTCCTAAAAGATTGTACATCCATTTCAGTGGTGGGGAAAAACGTTCATTTTGATCTTAGTCGCGCAAAGCAGAATACCTGATGATGGAGATTTGGAAATCACTCTCATCTATGCATTTCCAGGCTCCGTGAAGGAATTCTTTACACCACAGATACGCCTTCAGCTTCGTCTGGTGGTCGGGCTCGTCCGGTCGAATAATGTCTTTGCATTCGTCCCCACTCTCTGGCTGGACTTCGAGGACATTCTCATTTACCAATAAAACCAGAGACATAGAAGGCGAAGAAGACACGCCATTAATGAATTTTGTCTTCATATTTGCTGTCTGTTGATTACTGGTATCAACGTAAATAATCAAAACCTGCAAGCAATAAATTAAATCGCTGACTGTCTGAGCAGTTTTATAGCTTTCAGATGTTTTAAACGCCAATTTAATGGGACCAATTGACACTGTATAACTGTACCCACGATGCTGAAGAATACACTGCGTCAGACGCGTTGATTCGTGCGCAGTATGTTGAAGTCGAGGGGGTTGACCTCACCTCATCCGACCACACCCATTCTGCTCTTTGATTGGACAACAGAGTCACGTCCCCTTCATTCCAAGCTCGAGCTATGACGATAGTAAACAATGCCCGAGAAATGCAGCGATTACTATCACGGCTTTCACGTATGAATTAAAAGTGGATAATTCTGTAATTACATTGCCACATCAAACTGAAATTATACTTGAAACAGATTGGAACATAATTATGGCTTCAAAAAATAACAAGGTTGTCAATTTCACAGATTATTTTGACGTTCCATGCTAATTAAAAAGAAATGTAATGCTGATAAACATAATATTAAGTGATTTTCTTGTTTTCTTGTTTAAGTTATGGATTAGATATTCACTTATCGTTGGATATTTTTCTTAAAATTGTGTCATTAGACAAAGGGTTTATGTTTTGTTTACGTAATAACAGAATAGCCAACCTCAGAACTTAAAATTATACTTTCTGCCAGGTAGGCTACACATAATAATAATATAATAATATGCCTATACTAGCTTTAATTTTCATAGCTTATTAAAAATGCTCTTGATGAAAGAAATATAGGCAAACTTTTTTTTTTTTGCATCAGCTCTTTAGTTCTCGAATTAAAATGTAATTAAATGAAGGACAATTTGTATCCGTTTTGTGGGATAACTCGGAGCCCACATAATAACATCGATCTTCCTAAAAGTGATCTTCTCACATTACTACTATTTTATATTTTTTAGTTATTTATTTGGTTTAATCCAACAGTTTCATTTACCTACTAGTGTGGTTAATATCTAGTTTTGTTGCGGTTTTATTACTGCAGTAGATTATGAAGCGTAATTTATACCTTTCTTGTTTCTCCTTATGGGTTAGGACAAAAAGGAGGGTTGGAATGCGGTTGAGACGTGTCTTTCCGCACGTCTCGTGTCTAAAATTGTAAACCATGTGCAGTGAGTCCTAGTAGAGTATAGTTCGGACAGCGGTCCTCTGTAGTCACATGACGGGATATGACAGTATGAATCATGAACACAACATTTAATTGGAAACAAGACGATAGCCAGCTAAACGGTAACGTGGAGCATTCGAATTACGAAAGCAAAGGGATCACCCAAAATAAAAATGTTGTCATCATTTACTCACCCTCATGTCGTTCCAAACCCGTGACATTCGGTCATCTTCAGAAAACAAATAAAACATCGTTAATGAAATCTGAGAGATTTCTATTCATCCATTGACTTCTACGGAGCTACAACGTTGATGCTTCAAACACTTCATAAAGAGATCATATTAACTGAGCGCGATCACTTTATATGATGAACAGATTGAATTTACAAAATGGCATGAGAGAAATAAATTTCATGGGTGAACTGTCCCTTCAAGAAATGGCCCTTTAAAAAGTCTGACCAACTAAGCTAGTTAGGGGTAAGTTAAACTTAAGTTTAAGTTACTTTATGATACAAATACCAATCAATGTTTTGATATAACTGACTGAACAATCTTGGATAAAAAAAAAAAAAAGAAAAAATGGATGAAGAACTTGTTAAGAGTCTTAGCAGTTTATGCGCCAAATGTGAATCAGCAAGATGGAAATAAAAAGAAAGTATAGCTTCGAGAAGCAATACATGCTTTTCTGACAAATTGTTCAAAAGTTATGAGCAAAAATAGCATTTTTCTCATGACCTGTAGGTGGGGCTGAGACAAGTCCATCCCTTGGTTCGACCTTGTTAAATTTGCGACATCATAACGTCCAACAAAGAGGAATAAACAAACTAAGTTAAATCATTTCTGTGCGGCTTGGACCATAGTTCTTCTTAACAAATTTTCGTAAGAACTGAACAAAATTTGAAGGTGTAAGTTAGCGAATAAACGGAATATTGTACTTTTCAAAATGGCCGCTAGCCAACTATAGTGGAGTCTTATGAGTCCAGTATGATAAGTTGTTTCAATTTTCTAGATCAGAGTGTTATAAGTTTTAACTTTGGGAAGAAGAATAAGAAAACTAACAGTCCCCTAAATACGATCATTATAATACATCTAATAATGACATAAGACAATAAAATATCTTGAAAATGAGTTTTATAGTTTTCAAGTACTTAAAACAGTTAAATAAAAACGAGTCCCAGAATATACAGAGTGAACAGTATGCCCCCAGATTATGTATACATCCTACATTGTTACTGTCATGATGCTTTTAAGAGTCAGTTTGTAAGCTTGAGACCATAGGAGTTTTGTGATCATTAGGATAAGAAGCTCCTTTAAGCCCACAGATGGCAGACTTTTGACACTACAGAATGTAAAGTATATAATGAAATAAAAAAAAAAGATAAGGGGAAAAAATTAGGTACAAATAAAAATAGCCTATTATGGCAGCTGCCTACTTAGGGTCAACAATGGAAACACAAACAACAGCTTTGAATACCATAGCATATTTTTTTGTCCATTTTTATCATTTTTCGGCAGAGCACAAAATGCACACAAAGCCACAAAGTCAATTAGATGTACTGAATACCACAATGAGCATGACTCAGTAAAACAGATTCTTGATTAATGACGTTTCAGTACAACTCATCTCTTGCAGACTTTTATCCGTAGGCACGCTTCTCTATGGACTTCCAAGGTCACACAAAAAGGGTCTGACGTTCACAGAATAATTATTCAATAGTCCAATATCTTAATGGACCAGCACCAGGCCACCACAATGAGCACCACGGCCTTCCATGGCCAAAAAATCTGACGAATGATAAAAAGGATTTTGATACAAAAAAAGCGGAGAGATCTGTATAAATTTGAGCTCCTCTGCACATTGTTTGCTCAACGATTCCCTTTAGCCAGATCAAACTGAGGAGAGAGAGAGACAGACAGACATGATTCTTGTGCATGGGAACACTGTTGTTGAAACATCAAGTGTCAACCTTTTGAGGTGAAACCATGCATACGTTTCCCAAGTGGATCAACGTCTCGCAAACAAAGCCAAAGGGTTGATGGAATAAAACAGTTAAGCTGGACAAAATGCTAACAAACATATGCACATTCTCAGACATGGATAGAATTTATACATAACCTGTACACTTTCTACAATATTTATAATCATTGTGAGGGAAAAAAACAACAAAAAAAAAGAAGTGCCGTCACTAAAGAAAGAAAGATAGTTTGCCATGATTTAATTGTACATTTTGCATTTTCTATTTAAATTACCTATGTTCAAAATGAACATGATTGAGACAATGGATATTTACACAGCTTATGCATTGAGTCTGAGAGACTGATCTTCCCGTCGTCTGGAGGAAATGTCAATGTCTATGGAATCTTTGCCCACGATGAGACGCAGGCGTTTTGCTGGTGGGAGCGGGATGAAATCATCCTCGTTATCAAAGTAGTCCTCTTCCTCGTCCTCGGAGGACAGCGATTCCACTTCCATGTTCTGACCTACCTGAGCGGCCGCCTTGTGATCCAAAACATCCCCCTCTTCTCGCTTCACGATGCCCAAGGTGACGTCCTCCGGGTAAGCGCGATGCAAACCGCTGCCGTCTTCCTCCCGCTTCAGTTGGATCTTGAGCTTGGTGGAGCTGCTGTGGGAGCCGTGGCTGTAGCCGTTGTTCAGTTTGGCCACGTACGAGCTGCTCCGGTCCTTCTCGTGCTCCTTGCTGAACTTGATGCTGATTTTGGAGGAGCTCGAAGAGTTGCTCTCCCTGGCCTCGTTCTTACTGCTGCTGCTGTCTCGACGCCGGCGTAGTGTTATCTTGGGGATGCCTGAGTTGTTCTGCAGAATCAGCTGAGCGTCGTAACGCGTGATCTGCCGCTTCTTCTTGCCCTTGCCTCGGCGGAGAGCCTTGCTGCTTTTAGCCGAGCCGTTGTAGTGCTGGTGGCGGTCCGGCAGGCCGAGCACTACCTTCCCACAGTCTGCTACGTCTGCAGCCCGAACCGCGTGCCGCAGGTCAGGTACGCCCTCCTGGAGGAAGGACTCCCCATAGGAGCCGGCGTCTTCCTGTTTCACCGACCTCCTGCGCCTAGGACACGTCCCTTTCTTGGGACAGCTGGTCTCCAAACTAGGGGTGTTCATCTGGTGCGCGGGTGTCACAGGGACGAGCTCTCCAGGCTCCGACTTGAAGACTACACCCGGGCTAAACGGCTGGCTGGATGCCTGCGTGCCGTCAGACCCCTGTGCACCGAGAGAGGTCCTCGTGGACCTACGAGTTCTGTAAGGGCAAAGTGTGCTGTCCTTGCACAGGGAAGCACCCTTCGAAGAGCTCTGATTGTTTTCTGATGATCGTGCTACACTGCCTTTGCCTCCAGAACTACGTCTGTCCGTGTCTCGTCTGGAGGGCTCCTTGAGATTCCCACTAGCGTTCACTCGACTCGAGGCTTTTCTCCATACGCCTCGACACCGTCGTCTTCCTTTAGACAAAGGCTGTGTGGGCTTCGACTTAAGTCTCTTTGGTAAACTTGAAATATTCGTTTGACTTCGTTTTGAGGATGAGGTAGAAGAAGGAGTGCTTGACAGAGTTTGCCTGGTTCCAGCCTTTGCTTCTCCGTGTTTTTTGACACAGGACTGCGAGGTCCTCTTGCGTAATGCTGGAGAAACATGAAAGGAAGAGAAGAGATCTGATGAGCATTAGCTCTAACAGCATTATTGGTATCAAACGTCTAGGATTACAGGTCTCTCACATGTTTGTACAGTGGTTGGTTCCTGAGAGTCTGCATCTGCATTGGAGCTGACTGACTGGCTGTCAGAGTTCCTGCAACTTTCCCCCAGCTTCTTTAGTCTGTTCAGACGCTTGTCTGTCTCTCTGAGGCCGTACTTACTATTGATCACCGGAGTCTCCACAGGCAACCCTGCTTTCGACTTAAAAGCTCCAGTGCCACGTCTAAAAGAGCATTTTTATCGTTACACGTTACATTTAATAAATAGATATTTGGAGCAAATACACATAGACAACTAGTAAAATATAAAACATGAATTGTACTGTTAAAGGGATACTCCACTTTTTTTGGAAATAGACTCATTTTACCACTCCCCCAGGGTAAAACAGTTTTACCGTTTTCAAATCCATTCAGCCGATTTTTTTTGATATTTAGAAGAATATCAGTAACCAGACAGTTTCTGGTCTCATTGACTTCCATAGGATATTTTTTGCATACTATGGAAGTCAAAGAGACCAGAAACTGTCTGGTTACTGAATGCATTTGAAAACGGTGAAACTCAAACTGGGGGAGTTGTAAAATGAGCCTATTTCCAAAAAAGTGGAGTATCCCTTTAATTTCTTTTGCTACAAAATGTTGCACATTGGAATATAGGAAATGTAACATCAAATACAGAAATTCACCATCTTGCCTATTACATGTTATGCCATCGTACTCTTTATCCACCTTTTCTTCTGTACAAAAAATGCATGAGTCATTGTTATTTATTGCACATCCTTTGCTGTCCATTCTAGTTGCAGATTAAACTCTGTCCTTCTATTCCACATTTGACCTATTTAGATTACATGCATTTAAATTTATAGGATAGATTATGGAATAAATGTTTGTATTTGTACTTTTATTGACTTAATGTGATTGAGTGATCTCATGCAAATTTTTTATCAGCTTCCCCCCTTCAATGATAAAGTCTCCTGCATCAGCCATTCCTCAGGTAAGATCAAAGCCTCACCTGAATGTTGCTACAAATACTGATACAGAAATAAATATATGAGAGACAGATATGAGATCCTTAACACAATTATGCACACATAAGCACACAGAATTGACCATAGCTTACATCTTTAAACATGAAATACAGAATTCATAAAATGCATCTGTCCTCTTCACGTCCTAATCATTAATTGGTAGAATGGCCCTCATTCATCAATGAGTTGAACATAAACATCCTTAGGCTACGTGCCCATCTCTGTAGTCTTAATAATCTTTCCCGAGACAGTATCATATTGCCCTCTCAGGTAGTTGTGACCTTCACCCTCATCTGTATCAATTATTTAGGAGGTTACTGCACTCCTGCTGTGCCTTACATAACGGAATCATTGAGACGGCAGGTTTGCGGTGAGTTTTCGGTCCACTACACAGCGCCTTACTCTTGTGTTTTTGTTGCAGAACTCAACACTCAGGTCTTAAACACTGACAGCTTTCTAAACCTTCTCCTTTATCTACCTTAAATACTTATTCTTGCTTGTCCATTTAATCTTTGGAGCTTTGCATGCCTAGGTGCCAGGCGTCTCTCTGGCGCATGTATGCATCGACCTGCAGTGCTTGGAGTTGATGGGAAGCTTTTGACACTTTTTTGTTTTGTTGTTGTTGTTTTTTAATATATTACTAAAAATTCCCATCACATCTCAAGAGTGGACTAATAATGTGACTTCATGGACCGTCTTTCAGGACCTCTTACAGAACTCCACCTGAAAATGTGTCAGTCTTGACCGTCTACTACCCGTTTATGAGTTCTTTCTCCATGCTTTCTTAAAATAAACTCTAAAATGAATACTAACTCAGGATGTGGTCTTATCTATTAATGTGTCCATTGCTTGGGAACTTGTGTTCCCGTGATGACTTCTGGTTTCATTGATTTTTCCTAATTTTGAGACTCAAAGTCTCAGAGTAATTGCATTCACTAACGCTGCTTTCATTCACTTCAAACTATCCTTCACTGCTTACAGTTCAGTACCACTGCCACTTTTAAATCAGATTCTTTGTAATTGATTTATAACTACAAGATGCATTGAAAAAAAGATCATTAATGTTTTTAGTCTTCAGTATCTGTAAACTGAGTTGATGTATCTTTATTTCAAATCGAGAAGTTAAAGGGTTAGTTCACCCAAAAATGAAAATTTTGTCATTGTTTACTCACCCTCATATTGTTCCAACCCCGTAAGACCTTCGTTCGTCTTCGGAACTCAAATTAAGATATTTTTGATGAAATCTGAGGGTCCCACTTTATATTAAGTGGCTTGAATTACTATGTACTTATATTGAAAAATAAGTACAATGTACTTATTGTGCACATGTTGTATTGTAAAACACTTTTGCTGCTATTGAGGTGGGATACGGGTAGGGTTAGGGACAGGTGAGGTGGTATGGGTAAGTTTAGGGGTGGGTTTAAGTATAAGGATGGGTCAGATGTGTAATAACAGATGTAATTACATAAATTAGTTACAGCTGTAATTACATGCTGGTATTTTAAAATATAAGTACAATGTAAAATCATGTATGTACACAGTAAGTCCATTGTATCAAATTATTCATTTCAATTTAAGTATAGTACTTAAAGCCACTTAATATAAAGTGGGACCAAAATATTTCTATTTCAAAAAAATGCTGTTAAAAAAGGTAATTCATCTAAGAATCACCCCCTCTCCCAAAATAATAATAACAATAACAAAAATAATAATATTCATTGATAATAATTATAAATGTTTGTTGAGAATCAAATCAGCATATTAGAATGATTTCCGAAGATCGACACTGATGACTGGAGTATTGATGCTGAAATCACTGGAATAAATTACATTTTATAATATATTAAAATAGAAAACAGTTATTTAAAATAGTATTAATATTTCACAATATATTTTTTTAATCAAATGTATACAGCCTACACTCTTAGAAGAAAAGGTTCTATATAGAACCTTAAAAGGTTCTAAAGCGCTACGTATTTGGAACCCCTAAAA
>JAOTRC010000002.1:9334895-9348285 GCA_027497675.1 Cyprinella lutrensis | reverse complement strand
GTCAATGAGACCAGAAACTGTGTGGTTACTGATATTCTTCTAAATATCAAAAAATCGGCTGAATGGATTCGAAAACGGTAAAACTCTACTGTTTAACTCTGGGGGAGTGGTAAAATGAGCCTATTTCCCAAAAAAGTGGAGTATCCCTTTAAGACTAGTTGTCTTTACTGATTAAATGCTTCCGATCTAGTCTGTGAATGGTTATAAAGCTCAACCGCTGAAAAAACCCTCACATTGTAATAGAAATATGTGACACAATGGGAATAGACTTAAAAGGAGTTATATGTATGTTATCAAAAATGACTTGCATTGGATTTAAGATTTAACATTTACCTGGAAATTGAGCCTGTGTCTTTGCTTTTGTTGATGGCATGCTCTATTATGGTATGTGAATGCATGCACACTGTAGTCTCATTTATTAATATGAGTTATGGTGCAGCTCAAAAGTGGCACATGTGTACCGATGTGTGAGTGTAACAACTAATGCGTTTGTTTCCATGGCAGCTGCCATGTGATTAAAGCAGCAGTGGAGTAGTAAAACAACAGTCTATACATTCATGAGTTTCCACATATTTATTGGCTTATATACATAGTCGTGGTTCTGAATTTATAGACTGTTAAACATGTAGCGAAAATGTTTGAATAGCTTCAGGGTTTGTGATTTTTTTTATACAGCACGGAGAAGAGAATCGTGGGATTTCTTTTTAGTAAGTTGCGGTCACGTTCAAAGATTTGACTGCAGAATCTACACAGACACGCACCCACACACTCCATACAGCCATATCTCTTCTCCACCCTACGCATTTTCCCTGTGTGTTTGTGTGTCTTGTCTGGTGGCTTTGTATGAGGCAGTGAGTGTAGGCATACGTTGTGTGTGTTTGTGTGTGTGGATCTGGCTTCTGCCTCCTGGCTAGTGTCGGAACGGAAGTCGTGATTCATCTACGGCGCTCGACGCTCATTCATAAAAATCAGCACGAATACTACGCTTTTCTTTTGGAGCGCTCCGGGGGCCTGGCGTGTCCGACATGTCAGAGTCTTCTCAGTCCAGGTTACGTGGCAGGAATGACGAATGTTCTCCTTCCGCCGCTGTGGGTGTCCTCACTGCTAGTTGGCAGAGCTGGCATAGTATGGCACCATCAGTCTGAGTACACACACTACTTTGTGGCAGCTGAATGGAGATGTGGCTCAGGTCATTAATGTGGGTGTTTTTAAACTTGTTGATGCCAAGGACTCGCAGATATGTCATTTCCCTTTCTAAAGACAAAGACAACTATAAATCTTAATCAAATTTCTGCTGGAAAACAGTGAAATATTATAAAACACAAAATAGATACATTTGAAAAGATCTCACTATTTTCTGTAATAAAAATAAAATAGAGATGCACTGATGCTAACTGTAAAAAAATGTTCAATTCACAGTAAAATACCGGCAGCTGTGGCTGCCTGAAATTTACCATATAAAATACGGCAGCAAGACTGTACGGTAGTGAGTTTTTACAGACTAAACTTAAAATTTACAGAAATAAACCATATTTCATTATCTGGTATAATTTTAAATTATCAATCAATTGAAGTATTGATATCTGTTACAACCAACAATCACAGCAGTGATTATAACTTAATATTAACTTAATAATAATAACTTAATATTAATATTTAGTATCTGCACAGTGTCATTCACTCAAGCATTAAACACCATCACGGTAACACGCATCAAATTTTAAAAAGGCAATAAACATTAATTTAACAACATTAAATCAAGAAACCCTAACCCAACAAAAATACATCAAATGCAAAATGTCATGCAGGGAATTGTGGGAGTGTCAATTTACGGTTTTAAATTAAACTGTAAATTTCACTCTGAAAACTGTAAAATTAACAGTATTTTACAGTAAAATTACCATTAGATCTATTACAGTTATTTACCGTAATTAGTAAGGAAAGGTTCTGTTAACCAATTAACAGTTTTTCACCATTAAAATCACAATATTTTTTTTACAATGCTGATTATTCAGAGTGATATCTATCGATTAGTTTGATTTTCTTAAGGAAAAAATATGTCTGACAACTAATGTTAAGACCCATACAGTGAACCGTCTCATTTGTTATATTGCTATAATATTAGAAGTTAAAATTCAGCAACAGAGCCTAAACTACTATATTCAACTGCTATAATAATTATACTCAATGTTTGTATATAATACTAATTTTAAAGACAGATTTTTTCATACATTTATAATAAACAGGTAATAAGCTAAGCTCTAGTTGGGCTGCACAATATTTGGAAAAACAGGCATTGCGATATTTTGTTTTTTCGGAGATGTGAAAACATTTTCACCAAATTTGAATAGCTCTATTTGGAAAGAATGAATCATTCTTGGATGATTTCGATGATTTATGATTGTGGTGATTTTTGATTTAGAAAATAATCAACAAATTACAAGCGTTAATAAATACAATAGAGAAAGGTGTTTTTTTTTAGGTAAATCTGACTGTATTCAGGTACAGACATTTAATAATCAAATGCAAAATGACACGGCATAGTCAATATAATTAATACAGTTTATCCTTGTTAAATTTACAAAAGTGATTTTCTCTTTCTCCGTCATCGTCAATTTTTAAACGCATAATTGCTTTTATGGTCCGATACATGGGTGCATACCTAAAATAATATACATTACATTTTTATTTTTCAAATTTCTTCCAATTTTTCGATGATTTATCTGACAAGATTGGGCTGTTGTAACCCATGACCACCCAAATGGACTCTTCTTCTGTGATGGCACCTGCTGTCTCTATACCGCAAGTGTCCTGTCAGTTGCTTCAGTGATGGATTGCATCTTTAATGGATGTGGTGTGACCTTATGTTGTCAGGAAGAGGAGTTATAGAGATTTGATTCCTGATTTGAAGGACTAGGAGGTGGTTCTCGAGACTTGAACCGATCGAGAGGGCAGAGCAGCTGACAGGAAGGGGTTCATGACCAGGGGTGAAGTTACTTACGTGTCCTTTCTTAAGTTTGGTGCCACCTGTCTTTTGCATTAGTTCCAGTGTCTCTGAGCGCCTCCAGGACAGCCACTGTTACGTTAAACCCGTTAACTTTTCACATGCTTTTCTGATTTCCATCAGAAATCAAAATAAAAAAATGTGGAATTGAGTGGTATCAAATGCATAGATATACATATTCATGATTTATTAGTGTACAGTCTTGTCAACAGATATGAAAGAAATGAATACTATTATATAAGGATGCATTAAATTGATCAAAAGTGAGTATATTGTTATAAATGTTTTCTATTTAAAAAAAACCCTCTCTTTTCAAGATTTCTGATTTTTTATTTTAAGGAGCACAATTAAAAATGTTTCTTCAACACCAAATCAGCATATTACAATGATTTCTGAAGGATCATGTGACACTGAAGACTGCACTATAAAATTTGGCATCGCAAGAATAAATTATATTCTAAATACATTAAAATAGAAAAACATATTTTAATCTGAAATAATATACTACAACATTACAGTTTACTCTATTTTTCAATCACATAATTGCAGTCTTTGTAAGCTAAGAGACTTCTTTTAAAAACATAAAAAAATATATTTGTTATTTATTTACTTATATCTATTAATCTAATACACATTTAACTTTTACTGGACTATTAAAAATCTGATTTTCAGGAGTAAAGTAGCAATGTCTGATTTGTGAATGAATCACCATCTATTCAGTAAATTGGATGATTTTTGTTCACAAACATTTAACTCAAACCAAAATCAAAATATTTACTATTATTTTATTCAAGGCAGATCAGTAAACTGACTGATTCTGCAGACTGTTCGAAGAGAAGCTCATATTTCATGTCTCTCATGTAGTGGTACCCACAAAAAGGATTCAGTTTACAAGCCCCCATTCTTTCTTTCTGAATGAAGTGGGTAAGAGCTGCTTAAAATGTTTTTTATTGGTTAGAATAACTCAGTGGCAAATCCTAAAAGCTAAAAATTCACACGTTTAAATGTGTTTGTACGAGTACCATTGTATGTCGTGCTCAAGTTAAGGCCGCTGTTTTTTTTTTTCCTTCTTCCCATGTACGGCTTTTTTGCTCCGTGAGAAAAAACACGTGTTTGATTTATAATATGTGGGTGTGGTGTGCGTGAACATAAATAATATGCTTGAAGTCATTATTTTGTAAGAACGTGCTAGAAGTGTGAGGAAGTTCAGTGTCTCCGCAGGGATGTACGCGCTGTGAAGATGAAAGGCAGCCGTAAAATTACAAAGGAAATCATATGGAGTTACTCAACTCATTGAAATACCCCTGATAAGCGTAATCCTTCTTTAACCCTTTCTGAGTCACTGATGATAACAGGATTGCCTCGCATATATTTTTATTAGGATTCTCCAAATCCTCGATTCGATTACATTTTCGATTCTCGATTTTTATCAATCGGCCGTTCAGGATGCTCTCTGTCTTACATACTCAAGGTCTCTCGCTCTCTCCCTCTCTGCCGTGCGCTTTTGAATGGCTGTAGCTAAGTTAGAGGTGGTTGACCATAGACTCGCAGCACTTTTCCAATTGGCAAGCCATACGAACGTGACATGGGGGCGTGGCAGCATCAACAATTAATTTTTTTTTTAAATTCGAAGTTAATTTTACTTATTGTGAAATTAAGCATCCATAATACTACACGTTCATTTTGTCATCATTTGCTATATCCAGCAAAGTAACTATCAGATTGAAGGATGATTTTCAGAAAACGGTATTTTCTGAAAGCTTTTGTCATGGGAAATTATGGTACATTTCCAAAAAAGGACACTTGGAGACTCCAAATGGATGATGTTAGTTCATATCATTTATAAATGAATGCATATTAAAGCACACGTAAAAACAAAAAAACAAAAAACAAAAAAAAAACATTACAGAACTTTTCACATTTCGCTGTACTGTGTGTATAGTGCAACAGCAAAGAGCTTGTTTAGAGCTTTTTAGAGTTTGTTTAGGTTCTTTTTAGGACTCCTGTACATCATTGCAATTGTCTTTACCTGCATTACAATTAGGGTTGGGTATCGTTTGAATTTGAACGATTCTGATTCCGATTCCTTGTTTCGATTCCAGTTCCTAAAGATTCTCGATTCAGATTCTTTTAAGAGGCAGGGTCAAAAAAGTTTAGCGAACCAACGGTCTTACTGAAGGAAATACTTCTTCGGTCACAAATACTCCTTTTGTCACAAATTTTGCATTTTGTCGAGATTTCGTTATTTTTAGAAAGTGAAGCCACACTTTGGACCGCCGACGTAAGCTACTCATGTTCGACTTGCGCGGTTATGTGTGCCAACACTTCCGGTAGACGCTTCTTTGTTGGTGTTGTTCAGCAATTTCTTCTTCCGGTCGGCGGACTGTGAATATCGAAATTAGGAATCGAAATTTTAACTTTTGAACAATTCCGGGAAAAACGAAAAGTTAGTCCCGGTTCCAATCAATACTCGACTCTCGATACCCAACCCTAATTACAATCCGCATCCATTAAAACTCGACTTTATCCAGCCGAGAAACATAGTTTGCGTATCATTTTGGCCATACAGTGAAAGGATGTTTTGACGTTCCGTTCAGTCTGTATTTCACACAGCGTGATGCGTGAGTGCTCGTGCTTTTCGGAAACAATCACAGAACATGACAGAGCTCGTGTTTTAAAGCTAAATTACTGGAATTAATAATTTCTGAAAACTGGCCGTGAGTCACTGTTGTCTTTGCCATCTCTGATGTACAAAAAGCCTGGCTTTCTTTACATTAGCACTGTTTTGCACTGATTGTTTTGACTGCATTCACTTACTGGATAATTGGACTGAAAACTTTCCTGGAGTTTAGTGGTTTAAAAGGATCGGATCGCAAACAGAGAAGTGAAAACAGCTTATAAAAGGGTTGTAGATGCTCAGTTTGATTGGATTTGAAAAAATCCTAAACGAAAAATAAAAAAGTGACGTTTCCACAAAACCATTAAACAGCACAACTGTTTTCAAAATTTATAATAATCAGAAAAGTTTTTTGACCACCAAATCATCATTTTAGAAGGATTTCTGAAGGATCATGTGACTGAAGACTGGAGTAATGATGCTGAAAATTCAGCTTTGAAAATTGAAATTTGTAAAATTGAAATTTGTAAATTTGAAATTTGCTGAAAATTGTAATAATCCAATATTACTTAATTTTGACTGTATTTTTGATCAAAGGTAGCATTGGTGAGCATAGAAGACTTCTTTCAAAAGTATTTTTAGAAAATCATAGGTTGAATGTTTTAGTGACAAACTTTTATTTTGGATACGATTAAACACGATTAATCATTGCCCAGCCCTAGTATCAATACATTTGGGCTCAATCTATTTCTCTCTGGGTTTCATTCTTTTTTTATTCTTTTATTCTTTCTTTCACTCTTATATCATCCTCAGCCTGTCTGTTGCTATCAGTGTCCTGTTGAATGGGCACAGGTGGCAGTGGGTGTGTGGCACGGTTCTCTTCTGCCAGATGGGGACTTCCTTGGCCTGCTTCTGCTTCTCGCAGGAATCACCAGTTGGCACGTGACGATAATCAGTTTGCCAAGGGTGAGCGGTGCCATCCGTCCTTGAGCTAGTGAATGAGGATTCACATGGTTACCTTCCATGTTTTGCACATTTTAAGGATCAGTCTGTGATACGTTTCTCTGACTTTTGCCTTTGGAGTCATATCTTTTTTTCAGAGAAGTGATACTGAAGACTGCCAGATGTTAGATGCTTCATTAGTGGGTGATAATCCATTCTCATGTGTCCTTAAATATCCTGAGCTGCTTTGCTATGAGAGCGTGTCTTCGCATGTGGTGTTGATGGCCAGCCAGTGCTCTGTCGAGGCAAAGATGTCTGTCTTTCCCACGGGAGAGAGCGGCGGACGCGGGACAACCCCACCACGCGACATAAAGGTCAGGAGAATCACAGCTGTGCTCCTGTGTCAGCACACACACACTCTCTCTCTGAGCTGTCTGCCCCGCCATTTACTGTGTCAGATAAATTTAGATGTTTCTCAAGTGCACAACAGCATCGCTATATCCACTGCTTGGTCAAGTGAAAGAAAGAGAGCTTTGTGGGAGGATTTCCCCCCTCGTCTGCGGCCTTCATGGTTTTCTATTATTAATATGCTCATCTGTGAATTACGGAGTGATGAATGGTGAAGGGTTGGACCACTTTTCAGTTTGCAATTGGCTGAGATTTGTTTAGTTTGTGATCTGATATGTGACGTGCAGTGTTTTATGTGCCTTAGAAGGAAAGCATGTCATCCAGTTTTGGGGAAAAATCATGTCTAGATATAAATCAGCCTTTTTTCAATAGACTAAAAAGCATGTCCATATTTTTTTATATTCTTACTAACAAAAACTGAAATGGATTTGTGGCAAATTTATTTTAATTTAATTATTTAAAAGAATTTTTTCTTTACTTTTTTTGTTTTGACGGTTATGAAAATCTATCTTGGCTTAATTTTAGTAAATTTAATCTTTTTTTTCTTAAATTTCCATTAGCGCTACTAGACATTACTGTGTTTTTAAGGTTTTGTCAAGTTAAAATCTTGGTAACTTAAAATTTTTGATTGACACCTGCATTTTGTTCCATTTTGCAGTGATGCGTCAAGCTGTTTTTGAATGCATGATTTCCTGAGCACTTTATCTAAATCTCAAAAACTATCATAGCTAGCAGGGATGGAAAAAACAGCACCTGCATAACAATAAAGAGTTTAAAAGTACAGCAGCAGATGCCTAAAAGCAAAAGAACCAGTCAAAAATACTTCTGCGCTGTTTCATTCCCATCTTAAATGGCCCTTCAGAAGCTCGATCGAGCAGTTTACACATAAATCAGCCCCAGGAAAACAATGTTACTTCAGCTCTATGATGTCGTTCTGACATCAGTCCCACATCCATTTTAGTACACTGGATTGTATCAGTATGGGTTTCGGTAAATATTGATTTAGCCATCTATTGCCCAATAAAGTTCATGAAGCAATCTTAAGAACCTTCTGGCCACTTATATATGTGAGAGCAGCGCTGACGGCATACAAGTTGCCAAGTCTATTTAGAAATCTTGCAATATGTAAAAAGACCCAGATAATACAGTTAAAGCATGCCATGTACAACTATCCATCCAATCCCCTCTTGACTGTGTTTTCTGTCAACCATTAGTGGCTCGTGGGGGCTGGAGTTGAATTATACCTTTCATCTGTTGGCACTTCAGTTTGAAAGTCGACTATTCAGGCAGAAAAACACACTGAAAACCTTTGTAATCCACCCCCCCCCACCTATGTCTATCATCAGTTAGTAAGATGTAGTTTGGTGTGTGTGTGTGTGTGTTGAATGAGCGTGTGTATGTGAGCCCTCGTGTCTCCTCTCGATCGAACAAAGCTCACGATGTTCTTTCATATTTTACCTGATTACTTTTAATGTTTCTTTTTTATTACTTCAAATTTTCAACATCAAAAATCCAAATCAAACCCAATTACTGTTGGCCTTGTTGTGAATGATTCATTTGTGTGCATTAGGCTAGTTCAATGAAAGATAGTTTGTCTTTGTAATATCTCATGAAAATGTAATAAATTTGCTTAGCCTTTTGAAACCTTTTCGGCTGATGTCACCAGCCATCTTCGTTTTTGTGTTTCAACCATATGGAGACCCTTTTTCACTCTCATTCATTAAAGCTTGAGTGATATATAAGTCCCATTGTACATTTATTTTTTTCATTTTAATATCCTGCTTAATTGGAAATAATGTTCAATGGTGTTGTCCAAAATAGGGGTCGATCGATATGTGATAACCGATATTTTCAACCGATATATATATTATAGCCTATGTCTGGTGTAAAAGTGTAAATTAATGTCAAAATTAAGAATAACAAAGGGTTTTAACAAATGCTTTCTTTAAATGATTTTGATATCTTTGAATCTGAGAACTGTTATTAATAATAATAATAATAATAATTGTAACTTGTAAAAAGTGCCACCCAGCAGCATTCTGTAAATATTTTGTTAAACTTAAACACTATTTTAATGTTTAAATGAAATTTTAGTAATCAAAAAGCCTTACTAATTAATTAAAATCATCAATCTTATTCAATTTATTTACAGTTTACCAAAAATTACGTTTTAGGGCTTTGTGAAAAAATGAACTTTTATTTTGACAGGTTGCCGTAGAGGTTTTTGAGCAAAAATTATTTCATTCGGCAAATCAGTTTTGAAAATGGCCGATACCGATAACCATAAAAATGCCTAATATCGACACCGATAATTGGCCAGGCCGATAATCGGTCGACCCCTAGTCAAAAATACAGTAAAAATGGTAACATTGTTAAATATTTCTAGTTTTAAATATTAGGAAATGTAATTTATTCCTGTGATGTCACGTCTTTATTTTCAACAGCCATCACTCCAGACATCAGTGTCACATGATCGTATGCTGATTGAATTGGCGCTAAAGAAACTGTTGAAAACACTTGTGTGGAAACCACAAAACATTTTTCTAAGGTTTCTTTTTAACGGATGAGTAAAATCAACAGCATTTATCAAAAATCCAAATTCTGTAAAAGTCTGTTATATTGTTTCGGACACCGCTATGTATTTACTGTTTTCCCACTGACTGAGCTTTTTCTCATGTGACTTGATTTCCATGCAAACCAAGCCAAACATGTACATACTTGTAAACAAGCTTGATTGGACATTCCTTTCCCCTTCATTTGCTTGAGGTTTCACAGGCACCTTTAGATTGCTTTTTAGTCCCCGCCATATTTCTAATGTAAACTCTTTGACACTGTTTGGAAAGGGAACACATCTTGCGGCGCTAATATAACTAACCAGGGGTCCCTTCTTGCTTCGCCGTCCGCCTGCTGCCAATAATATCCCAGGTTGACCACATTTCTATTTTTATTTGTTTTGAAACCGTAGAGAAAGGGCACCCTGCATAACGCTCCCAGTTCAGCACGCCGTTAGCATTTCAGCGTGCCTTCTTCGTGAGCTACAAGGATGCCAGAGTTCCTTAAAAAGCATGTGTGGTCTAGATTAATCTGTTTATGTCTTTTTTTCCCCCCTCTTTCTAAACCCTCATAGAGAGAGCGCTTTACCTTTTAGAAGACGCTTCCCCTAAATGGCAACAGCAAGAGTGGCCGCCATTACGACTACATGCCGAATGGGAGTGTTTATACAAAAATTCCCATAAAAAAATCCAAATCCCTGCCGCAAATGTGTGTCCCCGAGCTGTGAGAGATTGTACAGGACACGGACTCGGCTTTGTTTGTTGTTGAGAGGGCTGCAGCATTATGATTTATTTTTTTAAAATTTTTTTCAGTCATATGTTTTCCTGTGGTACATAATTACCCTCCTTTCTCACTTTCTTTAAATTAGTGTATTTTTTTTTTTTACATCACTATGATAAGGAGAAGTTGATTGGCTGTTTTGCGGCTCTGTAAACGGTCATGCTGTTCCCTCATAAATGGGGGATTGTTTGGAGTTGATTATTAGATTAAGCCTCCTCGCTGACCTTTCGCCCTCTTCTGTTTCCTCTGCTTGTCAACATCGGATGTGCGACAGATCTTTAGCCCTTTCGTTCGGCCTTGGAAAGGAATCCTGTGTGTTGTTTCTCCCATATGGCCTGTTAGTTTCTCCATACTGTGTGGCAGGAATCAGTTGCTGCCTGCAGGGGCCATATTAAATCAATCTGTCATTCACATAGACCGGGTTGCATACGGCTCTATCATAGTGCCATAATCCAGGTTACAATGGCCTCAAGCGGAGGAGAGGAAAAAAAATGGATAAAAAGATAGATGTGTGAGGAAATTACAAGACAATGAATCATAAAGCAGGTGTTAGACTTCAGAGGACGTGTATCAGGATTTCCACTGTGCAATTTGCAAAGAAGCCCAGTATGACTCCAGGCCAAATGATTTATTTGCCTCTGACTTTTAAAGGGGTAGTTTATCCAAAAATGTTCCTTTCATCATTCGCTCCCCCTCAAACATGTATGAATTTCTTTCTTTTGGGGAACACAACAGGAAAAAAACTAAAATCGATGACTGTTGTGCCTTGGGACAGTGGAGAGAGAGTAAAAACATGTTTGAATGTTTTGTTGCTTGTGGAACAGCAGAGGATGGTTTCCCAGTCAGAACATTTTGTTTTCGCTCCGCCGCCTGTCCCCACCGGACACGGGTTTACTATAGCAGCAGGGCATGTGGTTGCTTGAGGATGCAACCCTTGGACTGTGCCGATTAGGTTAGAGAAATAAGTTTAGTGTTTTCTTCCGGTCGAGTAACCAGGAGAGTCCTCGGTGTTCCTGTGGAGAATTCAGGACGTGAGTTTTCACTCTATCAATAGGTTTAAAATTGATGTTTTATTTTGTTCTCTCCATTTAAATTAAGTCACGCGTTAATAAATGCTGGGTTGTTTTAACTCAATTTTGGGAAAAATGTGGACAAACCCAGCCCGTTGGGTTAGTTTAATTTTAAAAATGGGACCCAATGGCTGGGTTTGTCCATATTTTACCTAAATTTGGGTTAAAAAAAGTATTTTTTTAATTAGGATTATCCTATGCATTTGTTTGATCGAAAATACAGTAAAAAAGGTCAATTATATTATGTAATATTATTGTCATGTCAAATAACTATTTCTATTGTATTAACTAGTTTTCTATTGTAATATATGTAAAAATCATTGCTCATAAGCATCATTATAAGCATCATTACTCCAGTCTTCAGTGTCACACGATCCTTCAGAAATCATTCTGAAACATTTCATCTGATCAATGTTGGAAACAGGTTTGCTGCTTCATATTTTGTGGAAATCTGCTTTTTTACAGGATTCTTTGATGAATAGAAAGATAAAAAAGCATTTATTTGAAATAGAAATATCTTGTAAGAATTCAAAGTCATTACTTTTGATCAATTCAATACATCCTTGCTGAATAAAAGTATTAATTTCTGAAAATATTTTTAATATATATTTGTATTGTATTTTTAATTGTATAAAATGTTATACATGTGTAAAAATAATTCTAAAACTAGTTTCACCATGTCATCTCATAATTTATTTAGCTTAATATAGAGTTGTGTGAAGCATGCAAACCAAACAAAAAAATGTCCTCATCATTTTTTCGCAGTTGTGACTTTAAGACAGTGACTCAAATTTGTATGAACTTTAATAATTGAGATTTCTGTGAGCTTTATCAAAATTTAACTAAATTCTCGAGTCAACTGAGCAGCCTGGGAAATCGGTTTGTGGAATGTAAAGGAAAACTCTCCTCACTATGATCCCCCCTCTCTCTCTCCTTTCTCTTTTTTCTTCTTCTGCTTTGATTCAGGTTAAAGAAAGCTATGAGTTACGGTCGTTATAGTACCGGGACATTATTTTTTCCCAATGTTCCCTAGGTGGGCGTCTGAGCTTGAAAAGATACATCAACTCTCTGAGGGGTCTGGTAATGCTCTGCAATGGAATGCTATTGAATGTTTTTTTACTTTGCTAACATGTGATACACATCACAATGTTTTAATGAACTATAAAACTTTAACAGGTCTACCTGCTCATGCACCTCCTGGGATGATTTCGAGATTCTCCGCTTTAAGTTCAAGATTTGAACATGCTTATATTAAACTTCCAAGGAACTTCTAAATTTGTGCTGTTTTCGTGCTGAAAATTTTCCAAACGACCTCCAGGAAACCTCAGGTTTCATAAGAAATGAATTACTTGGTTTTAACTGTAGCAGAACAATCCCGTGTAATTTTCTGGCTTAAGTTGCTCGGAAAGTGCTACAACACCAGCTTTGTCATTGTGCACTGGGTTGTATGGAAAATATCAGAGAGCGGGTCCACTCGCATGTATGTACGTGCTCCTGTGAACGTGCTCCCAGCTGCTGCCATGGAAACAGACACTTCGGCGCTGTGAACTTCTGATTTTGTTTTTTGCCCGCGGGTGTCGGAAAGTGCCGCATGCTAGCGTGTTTTTTGGCTTCTCACGAGCCAATGCAGTGGGAGGAAACGGCCTCTCGGGGGAGGGGAGAAAAGTTTGTCAGCGCCACAGCGTCTTTTTAAGTCCGTGCCTCCCCAAAACACCACATGTGATTTATGGAGTGAGAGCGAACTAGGCGGGTCACGTCCGAGAGGAGAGGAGAGAGCTGCTTGAGAGGTAGAGGAAGGAGGAGAGAAATGGTTAACGAGGAGGATTGGATGCACTGAGTTCACATCCCTACATATTTTAAAAGAAGTTTTTAGGTTAAATATGACTGATGTGCTGTCAACCACAGAATAGAGAGCCTAAGTCCCTCCCCTTCCGGTCGGCCACCATGGGACCTTATTTCGGAAAAATATTGAATGGTAGTCAATGGCGAGAGACAACAAATATTTTGATCTCGTTT
>JAOTRC010000002.1:9268837-9278968 GCA_027497675.1 Cyprinella lutrensis | reverse complement strand
ACACTTAAATTACACTTTTATTTATTTTTATAATAAGAAGATTATATGAAATATAAACATTTAAATGGTGGCTGTCAAAAAAACTTGCCAGATTTATTCAAATATGCATTAAATATTGAAAAACATTAAGATTATAATGCATACAATTAGCAAAATGCTCCTCTCTGAAGTTATTTTTTTCTAGCTGACTGACGAGTTTATGTGGGTTTTCTGAGGTAAATATGACGATACATGACAAGCTGTTTGCAAGATTACAAGCTGTTTAACTGACGTCTTTCCACGGTTGAAACGCTGATTGAGCGAAACAATGCGACACGATATGGATTTAGATAAGTTGTACTCTATCTTTTAACACACTTTCAGATGCCCATTCATGTTTAGACACGCTGTGTCTGGTATTATTAACCCGGAAGTGAGATCAGCGCTGCCGCTGCTGCTTCACTTGGGCTGCGCCAGAGCGATCTCACGCCACAGCGCCAAAACGCTATTTATGTTTTTGAATTTCTAAAGAAAATGGCTTTAATTTGAAAAATGAGACTTTGTTTCATATCAATAGTAACAAAGGACAAAGATTATTGCGGTTTTTTTTGGATGCGCGCAGCCGCTATACAATCATGTCCCATTCATTCAAATTAAACAGGACGACTAATCGATTTTTGAGATTTAAGAATTGATATCGGTTTGTAAAAATGAGAATTGATTAATAACGAGAAATTGATATTTTATTACCCAGCCCAATGATATATCACTTCCCTTTTCCTCTTTCCCGTCCTTTTAATTTCCTTTCTTCCTCTATTTCCTTTGCTTTTCCTTCTCCTGTTCATTCCTCTCCTGTCATCCTCCTCTCTAACACTTTTATTCCATGTCTCAGACCTCCAGACCGGAAGCGTCGAGACCTGTTCGGAGTGGCCAATGGCACAGTGCTCCAAGGTGCAATCAGGAACATCACAGGACTGGAGAGTAACATCACTGACCCAGAGCTGCAGGAGAAAGAGTATCCTTTCTCCGAAGGCAAAATCCATGCAGAGTTCATGGAGATCTCCAACCTGCAGCCCTTCACCGTGTACCGCATCGACATCCACGCTTGTAACTACAAGGTCCACCGTTGCAGTGCTGCGGCTTTTGTGTTCTCTAGAACCAAACCGGCAGGTCGGTAAAACCAACAAACCAAACTTGTGCACAAATGACTGCATATCCAGGCCAACAAAACATACAAATTCAAGTCATTCTCCTCTGTGCCTACAGCATGACTGTTAACAGCAATTAAAACTGAAATGCAATTGAAATCTGATTGGCCTTGAGCACAATTATGTTCTTCTCCAGACAAAGCGGATGATATTCCGGGCATTGTAATTCAGGAGAGGGATGAGAAAGCCGAAGGAACTGTGCTGCTGCGGTGGCCTGAACCTCATCACCCTAATGGACTGATCCTCATGTACGAGATCAAATATCGTCTGGGAACTGAGGTTAGTGTGACAACTAACTCATACACCATTAAGAAATAGTTCAAAACTGCAGCCAAGGCCACAAACCGACTGTGTATGTGTGTGTGTTTCAGCCTGAGAAGCATGAGTGTGTATCACGGCAGCAGTACAGAGTGTTACGAGGAGCTCAGCTTAGCAATTTGGCCTCTGGAAATTATTCCGCCCGGGTCAGAGCCACTTCTCTGGCTGGGAATGGCTCTTGGACTGAACCTGTGTCCTTCTATGTGCCACCACCTAAAAGTAAGGAACACATATGTGATTTAATTTTGAAATAGCTTCTTTAATGCAAAAGTAGAGACCTGTCTTTGTAATGTTTGAATATCCTACTCTTTTACAGTAAATTATAGTAATGCCTTCTATCTGGCCATCATCATCCCTGTTGTGGTGCTATTTTTGCTCACTGCAGTGATCAGCGTTGTCATCTTTGTCACCAAAAAGAGGTTGATGCTCCATCTATTCAAAAATAGACTTTATTTGAACTTCCAGTGTCCAGTACTGTTTTTCATTTGTTTTTCTGTGTTTGCTTTCAGAAATAGTGACAGGTTAGGAAACGGTGTGCTCTATGCTTCTGTAAACCCTGAATATTTCAGTCCCTTTGAAAGTGAGTATTATGGTTTGAAAAACCAGGTCATCTTTAAGTGTTTCACTGTCAAAAAATATATTTTTCAAATTTGTATTTTTGTCATTTTCCATTTAAAAAATACTAACAATTGGTTAAACATGTTTGATTTATTTATTTATTTATTTATTTATTTTTACATTACATTGCACTCCTTGTCTAAATGTGCTGACTGTTATTTCTGCAACCTTAGTGTATGTACCAGATGAATGGGAAGTGGCTCGAGAGAAAATCACCATGTGTCGTGAGCTGGGTCAGGGCTCCTTTGGTATGGTGTATGAGGGCATCGCAAAGGGCGTCGTCAAAGATGAACCTGAGACCAGAGTAGCCATCAAGACTGTAAATGAATCTGCCAGTATGCGTGAACGCATCGAGTTCCTGAACGAAGCTTCAGTTATGAAGGAGTTTAACTGTCACCATGTGGTAAGAAAGAGGGCACAGTCTCATCAAGCTTTAAATGCATCAAATTGTTTTATTGTTTTTTTTATGTATAGTTGTTACAGTTGATTCAGTTGATTACTTACACAAGTATATATTAAAAAATGTATTATAAGTTTTTGAAATTTGTATGTTTAATTATGCAAATTAGGCATTATCTCATTAAATATGCACAATTTTGCATATATTTTTGGTAGATAGATCTAAACATATGACAAAGCCAGGTGCAAAATTATTTTTTCATTTTGTTTACACACAAGATGAAAAAAGTTCAGAGGGATTTCAGGAAATATGCATTCATTACCTAGGAAATCAAAATATACTGTCCATAGCCTTAAAAAAAATAGATTTTCACCATATTTTTTTTCATTAAAATGTCACATAAATAAGGCCAGGAATGATTTATTAACAAATCCCTCTGAAAATATTCTCAGAATACTGGTAAGTGTATAACTGGAAAGTTTAGTGTGCATATTAGGGGCTTCATAGGCTGAGATATTTGTACTGGAGAATGACATAAAACTCATTTTGAGAAAAAGGCATTTAAAGATTTGAGTAGGGAATTTAATACATTTCTATTGGAAAAAATGTTCAAAAACAGAATAAATGCTCAGGTCCTAGTGATAATATATCAAACTCATGAAAACTGATTATTTAATAACATGGCAGGCATAAAAGGCCTACAACTGCAGTAACAAATGAATTTAAATTGGCAGAGTACACCACGTGATGCGTCTGAGCAAATCACGTTAGCAGAAACCAGCAGTAGCCGATGAGATTTCGTTATTAGCTTTAAATCACCCTTTGGACATTCACGATTGGTTACTGATAGAAAGGAAATGCCCATATTTGGATTACACAGCATTGTGCAGGAGATTCAGAGCTTTACAACGATAGCGGTCATGACAGACTACAGTAAACAGACGTGTTGGAATGCTAACTTCTTGGTAAAATCGGGAGAAATTTACTCTCGCAAGTAAACAAATAAACATCTTAATGTATATTTTCAATGTTTTCTTTATAGCAGCTTGAAAGAACACATATTGAAGGAGTAAACTAGCCCAAAATCTCAAAACTGATCACTGCATGAAAAATCTGTGTTTGCCTGCCTTGTCTCTCCTTTTTGCCTACTTGTCCCACTAAACAAATGGGAAAAATAATGATGCTTTTTAAACAGGTTGCTCAAACACAGGTGTCTCAGTATTTTCATAGTGACAGTGTTATTTAAGTTCTTTTTTTTTCTTTGTACCTTGATTGGTTTAGGTGCGACTTCTGGGTGTGGTTTCGCAAGGCCAGCCCACTCTAGTTATAATGGAGTTGATGACACGGGGCGATCTGAAGAGCTACTTGCGTTCTCTCCGTTCAAAAGAGGTATTGAAACACCATCTCCACAAATCCCATAATGTATCTCTATACTTCTTTTTAGCTTATTAGAATACACTTTTACTTCATAACATTTATTACGTATATTTTTGTTCTACTCTGATCTATGGGCTACATCTTATGCCCCCTTTTAGTTAATGTTCAGTTTTTCAAAGTTACTCAATAAGTCAGTCAGCTCTTCACAAAGGGGTAAGAAGTGCAAGAGAGAAACAGAAGTGTTGAATGCAGCTTTTGTCATCTTTTTTCCACCATATAGCAGGGCTCTAGCAGCCAGTCTCTGCCTCCGTTGAAGAAGATGATTCAGATGGCCGGAGAGATAGCGGACGGGATGGCATACCTCAATGCCAACAAGTTTGTCCATCGAGACCTGGCTGCAAGGAACTGCATGGTTGCTGAGGACTTCACAGTTAAAATCGGAGGTAAGTCTCAGTGTGTTTAAGGAATATATTTGAAACAAGGTTTGATTGAGAGGTGTGAGACTAGACTTTCATAGGTTTCTTCCAGCTCATGTTTGCTCTCTTTTTGTGTTTAGACTTTGGCATGACAAGGGACATCTACGAGACTGATTACTATCGCAAAGGAGGCAAAGGGCTGCTGCCGGTCCGCTGGATGTCCCCGGAGTCTTTGAAAGATGGAGTGTTCACAACAAATTCTGATGTCTGGTATGAGCGGCCTGTCCTCTCTGACGCTTCTCTTCAAACACAGACACACACAAAAACAAAACTTTCTGTTGCTTTTCTGCATAGTGTATGTGTGTGTGTGAATTGATCTGCGCTTGCATGTACAGTATGTTACCAGTCAAACATTTGGACGTACATTCATATTAAAAAGTTTGTGGTCTGTAGGATTTTTTTTAATGTTTTGAAAGAAGCTCATCAAGGCTGCATTTATTTAATTGAATATACAGTAAAAACATTAATAGTGTGAAATATTATTACAAGTTAAAGTAACTGTTTTAATATATATTATACAATGTAATTTATTCCTGTGATACAAAGCTGAGTTTTCATCAGCAGTTACTCTAATCTTGAGTCACATAATCCTTTAGAAATCAATCTACCTGATTTGGTGTTTGGAAAACATTTCTTATTATTTATTATTGTTGAAAACCGTTGTGCTGCTTAATAGTTTTGTGGAAACTGATCATTTTTTCCAACTGAATTCTTAGAAAGCAATTATTTGAAATAGAAATCTTTTGTAATTAAATAAATATCTTTACTTTTGATATTTTACTATTTAATGCATTTTCTCTGAATTATCCTGTTGCAAAAAAAAAAAAAAAAAAAAAATAGGAATTATATAGTGACCAAAAAATCATCTAAATCAAAACTACCTCATTTTTGGGTTTCTTCAAAGTAGTTGCCTTTGGTATAGGTTGGGGTTTTATGATGTCTCCTTTTGTGGGACCCCCTTCCTAAAAAATAAAGAAAGTTTTATTTTTTAACGTATTAAAAAATAAAATACTTACAACAAATGAATAATTACAACAAACTTAAGTCATTGTTTAAAAAACTAATAATCCTGTTCCAGATTAATTAGTTATAATATTGTGTTAAGAAATTCATGTGCAAAAAATATATATTTGCCTATAATAATAATAATAAAAAAGTTATGTATAAGCTTTTATGGAAAAAGTTTAATTTATTTATGTGTGTCCAAAATCTGACTGATGAAACACTGGGATTTTTCCATCTGATCAGCGGGATGTCCCATCAGAGACACAGTAGCTCATCTCCACCACAGGCCCCCAACCCTCTAGAAAGCATTGAAACTGTCTCTTTATTTTTCTTAATACGACAGGAAGCCTCATAGGCCTATAAGAGGTGAAAACCCTTTCATGTTTTTTTTTCCACTGATGTTCAGTGTCAAGGGAGAATATGCATCACTTCCAGACATTCTTCCAGTCCCGGCCAAGCGAAACGTGACCAAAAACATTGTCTCTTTGTCTCAGACAGACTGTCTCTCCACAGCCTTAGTCCCAGCAGCGGCGGTTCAGTAGAACAGAGTCACGGTGCCATAGACCGACTTCTCCAATTCTGCAGTTTCCCAATCTCCAGCGTCCCACAGCTCTGTCACTCCGTGCGCTCCTAACCTCCTCCAGATGTTTGGTAATGATGGGGTTGGTGTGCCAGCGCAGACCCGCCTCCCTGTCCCTCCGTCCGTATCTGCTCCGTTTGAAGTCCCCGAGATGAAACGAGTCACCGCGAGCTCCCATCTCGTACTCCCATAAACCTCGCCGTTAGGTGTCTTTATTTGTTTCCTTCCCCTGAAAAAGTCCCACTCTAATGCGGTTTTGTCTTTCAACATGCAGATGTTGCAGCCAATTAGATGCAAGTCACTGTTGTAATAGCCCTGTTTTAAAGGGTGTTGAGCTTTGTCTCAGATCCCTGGCCAGTGTAGAAAATTTGTCCTCGGAGAACTAATGAATAACGACTGGCAACAGTGTGCTCTTTGTGTGGTTTTTTATTTGGGGTTCGCCGACTTTCTGGTCCGCCGCTGCACTTTCTCACCGGCCGCCGGCTAATATATGGACTCATTTTCATTAATGAGGAACACAGGGCTAACAAAAACACCACACTAAAAGAGAAAAGTTCAGGTCAGCGGCTCATGCGGTGCTTGTGACTCTTTTGTGCTGTTTTTGAAAATAAGCATTTTGTTGTTCCATGCTCGAAAAATAAGGAAATGCGTAGACGCATCCTCAGCTTTTCAGCGACACGCACTGCTTTTAGGCTCCGCAGGACTGCAATTGTCTCAAAGCGCCTCTTCATGCATCTCTTGACCTTAAATGGCCTCATTTCTTTCCTCTCCGTCCTCGTCTGACTGGATTGAGTTACTTGATGTTTATGGTTGCTGACGTAAATGGGTTTTTGTGACATTTAGCGTGATTTACTGTAAGTGCCTTTGTGTTGCTCCTGCAGAGTTATTTTAACCAGTTCCTCTTTCTTCAGGTCGTTCGGTGTGGTTTTATGGGAGATCGCTACTTTAGCCGAGCAGCCTTACCAGGGCATGTCCAACGAACAGGTACTGCGCTTCGTCATGGAGGGAGGACTGCTGGATAAACCCGACAACTGTCCCGACATGCTGTGAGTCCACCAACTGCACTTTGCTCCCAAACTTGGCACTCTGCTTCACACTGTTAACCCTTTGTCCTCCGACCGGCTCTTTTCTATTTAGGGATGCGATATCACGTTAAAATATCAGTAGTATGTCACCAGATGCTGCTGCTAACGTCACGCCAGGCCAAAGCCTGACTGGTGACATTTGCGTCATGGGTTAAAAGGAGACAGGTGACATCATGTTGTCAGAGAGCTTCCATCCATAGAAGGGAGAATGCGTGGTTCCCAGGGGGTGACAGTTACGGTGACTCGTGCTGCTCCAATTTTTATTAAGAGCTTCTCGTACTTATCTTCGCATCTTCATGTCTGCCTGCGTCACCGATCTGGTCTGCCGTTCTCCTTTTCTGGGCTGATGTCAGTAGCAAGGCATGAGGTCTATCTGTCTGTTTCTCTTGACCCCTTTCTCCCTCAGTCACTCTTTCTTGTGTCAACTGTTATGGAAACACAAACCCCCGGTTTCCATGGCAGCTACATTGTCCTGATTGCACGGGAGAGGAGGATTCGGACGTATGCTGCGCTACATTGCTTGTAGTGTAAAAAGGCTGAAGCTTTGTATCTCATCTGTATCTCATCAGTACACTCTGCTAAATATCATAAAGTCAGGATGTCGGCCTCATTTCTATGATATCATGAGAATAAGTATTACTTGGCTGAAATACAAGGGCAGTGATTCAGAAATAGCATAGCAACACTTGCTTGAACAACGCTCATCGTGTTGAGCTCAATACTTGAACATTTTTTATCCCAAAACTGTTTAATATTGATGTTTCTGAAGTATTTTTTAAATAGTATATCTGTAGTCCTATCATGGATGCATTGTTTAAAAAAAAAAATTAGGTTTTACATTTCATCATTGTCCTTAATGGCAGTCAGAAGCTCTGTTCAAAAACCTAGTGAGCTGCCTACCCTACCTAGACAGCATATTAAGAAATCATATTCATGACAGAATAGTACACAAGTTTGGGATTCTGTACTATTTTTTCAAATTTTTTTGAAAGTCGTCTATTCTCAGTAGGGCTGCATTTATTTGATCCAAAATACAGTAAAACGCTAATATTGTAAAACATAACAATGTATAAACAACTGTTTTCTATTTAAATATATTTGAAAATATAATTTATTCCTGTGATAGAAAAGCTGAATTTTCTGCAGCCATTACTCTAGTCTTAACTGCCACATTATGCTAATTTGGTGTTTAGGAAACATTTCTTATTATTAATTTTGAAAAGTTGTGCTGATTAATATTTCTGTGAAAACTAGGATACTTTTGGGATGCAAAGAACATCTAAGATTCAAAAGAACGGCATTTATTTGATATAGAAATCCTTATCAAAACCATCACGTTTGATCAATTTAATTAAGGCATCAACACATGTATCCATCAAAGAGAAGGCAATCCCAGAATGCATTGTGACAAGCTCAGTGAAAACCATAAAATGGAAGACAATAGATATGTAAACAGATATGGCATTACGAATGTAATTTAATACATAGTATTGAAAATAGTTTAGATTTTTGTGAGTGCTGTTTATCTTTACCTTGCCATAGGCTTAGAAACATACTAAAATCAAACTCTTTTGGGATTTGAGTCGAGTCTCTCTTGCTGACTCTGAGCGCTATTTGTGGAGTTTCTGGCTTTGTAGAGCACTTCAAATCATTCACTTATGAGGTTTCCTTTCAGCTAGTATGCGGCCTTAGAAGGCAGCCACCCATAGAGAGAGCCAGTAGACAGGAAGGTAGCTCAATGGGTTTTGGAAAAGAGAAAACGAGTGCAGACAGTGGGCAGGATTTATCACATTTTCTGATTGGGTTTAAAATCACTTCAGTGAGAAATGACAGATGGCTTCTGCTATGAATTTGGGATCCAACAAACGGTAAAAAGGGAGCTAACTTGCAAACGCCAGGCCGGTCCAAAAAAACTTGTCGTCATTTTGAGGGAACATCTCAGAAGTTGAAACAACTTTCCGCCGTTAACTTCGAGTGCAGTATTTGACCCGATACTGTGGAATGTCCTTGCGAGAAGGTTCCCAGGTCTGCTCTGACTTAAAATGTATTTCAGTGGGACAGTTAGTTCTGAAACTATTCTTAGCTTGTTTGTGTTGTCAAGCTTGTGGGATGGTACCACACGGTTATGATCATAGGTTTTATTATTTTATTTTGTTTTTTGCTTCTCATGCATCCTCAGTTGTTCACATAGGAGTTTTAGGATAGTAGTGAACTTCTCAATGTGTACAACCACAAAATGTTCTAGAAGTTGTCTTGTCCACAACACTCCTGTGTGTTCTAGCTTTAGTGAACACTGCCACCTGTTGATGGGTGGAGTTTTTAAGTGTGAATCACCTGGGTTTATGAAATTTTATTGACATTATCTTGCTTGTTTGCACTGCAGTATACAAGTACATGAATATGAGAGTTATACATTGCTTCTCTCACAACCACAATGCTGAAATGTAGCTATATTTCAGTTATAATGACATTTCTCTCTGCTAATTCTTTAAACAAATTCTGAAACTCGACTCTAATTTTCTTTCAAGGTGTTCCATTTTATTTCGGATTTACTTTAATAGTTTTAGTTTACGATAAAAACTCTGTATACAGGTCAGAGTTTTAGACAGATTCAAAGTGGTAATTAATCTTTTTAAAGTATTGATTAAAAGAACTGGCTTATAGAGTGCCGAAGTAATGACGTCACTTTGTACGACAACTCGGAAGCTAGCGGCGCATGGGTTCCCTCGGTCGAAAAGCTATGCATTTTCCCCATAGACTTTTGGAAAATCGCCAAAAAATAAGATCTGTGTTTAACAAAGGGTTGTGACCCTTACACGTTTTGTCTATCAAGATAATCTTTACATGTTAGTCCACAATTTATACATTTTGAAGCCTATATAAAGATTTTAGAAAACACAATCAGACACAATAAATTTTAAAAAAACACAAGTAGGTTATAACTGTGTGTTCTTTGTCATAGATCAAAACTTGAAAATATTTAGAGGCTTTGTTCACCACAGACCTTATTTCAGGCGATTCAGCAAAAACCCATTCAAAAATCCCATAGGCTTTAGAGCGAGGGAACCGGGAGTGCTAAAATGCT
>JAOTRC010000002.1:9249819-9264700 GCA_027497675.1 Cyprinella lutrensis | reverse complement strand
ACGCCCACATATATTATGTAAACACAAACTTTTATTTTGAATGCGATTAATCGCGATTAATCGTTTGACAGCCCTTATATATATATATGTGTGTGTGTGTGTGTGTGTGTGTGTGTGTGTGTGTATGTGTGTATGAAAATCCTTCAGGTTTAATATTTTATGATATCTCCACTACAGTCCATTTTCTTATGCTTTATACTCTTCTTGCAAAAAAAAAAGAAAAAAGAAAAGAAAAAAAGAGGATAGCAATTTATTTTTTTCTCCCTAAGAGGTTGTCTGCATTGCCACATGTCCATTGCCTTGTGTTTAACATTTCTCTATATTATTATTATTATTATTGTTATTAATTATTATTATTATTATTAGATGCAACAAACTCCTTTAGCTCTGCATGTGAACTTTAGGCACCCTTGATAAAGTTGTCTACCATTGCACCTGTTCACGAGGTGCAGCTCAATCTCAGGTTAATGTTACGGTTTTGTTCTCCAAACATCATGTTCCCATAACTGATTCCACTTCAGCTTTCAGTTGCTGGCCTCTCCTCACAGTGTAGTAAACCGTACAGTATGTCTGTGTTCGTGCTCATGCCTCCTGCCAGGCATTGACATGGAAGTTTTCATTTACATTTCTTTACCCTCATAGACTATTTTTGTAACCCATTCATGTAACTGAATAGCAACTAACAGGGCTAATCGGGTTGTCTTAATTTGTCTCGCATATGCCAACCAGCCTGTATCGCCTCCAAAAGAGATGTATTCGTAATCTCGGTAAGCACCTCGATTTTATAAATCCATGCAATGAACACTAACCTTCCTGATGAAATATGCCATCCGTAACCAAATGAGAATCGGTTCGAGTTCAGAGAAGTGATCGGTTCCTTCAAAGATTGCTAAATAAAACAAGTTTCCCTGGCTAGTTGGCTTAAAAAATAAGTTTAGGTTTGAAGAATTTCTTCGTGTGTATTTGGGGACTTATTTATCCTGTCTTAGAAGGTTATTTTCCCCCTTTGAAGGGGTATTTATTTAATTTCCTGTTTTGTGTGTGTGTGTGTGATACCAGTTGAAATCACTGTACAAATGCCCTTATGATTTAGTATAAAGTCTGATTCTAGATGCATTTTTCCATGATGTCATGACTGGGGGACTTTCTTTTTTCATTTCCTTCAGCATCTATCTACCTCATTCTCTTTTATTTTTTTTAAATGTGTAAGTATATGAAATTATAAAATACATCTCGATTTTTTTTTTCCTGTAATGGACACCTTATCATCATCTGTCATGTCTCTGATTTAAAAACAAAAAAAAACTCTTTAAGCACCACAGAGTACAAGCTCCCAGGAGTGGAGAGAGAGGAAGTCATGGTGTGAGCAATCATGCCGATGGGATTCCTAATGGCGTGTCTATTGCATCCCTTATCACATGCCTGGCAATGCAAAAATCGCACTGCTCTCGATCACACTGCAATACTTTTATAAATAATCGTGTTAAAATACCTAATTCACCAGATGGTTTCTTCATAATGGACCTTAGAGATAAAACCGTTCTTTGCCATCAGCTATCAAGTGTTCTTCTTATTCGTTTTCTTCACTGATCACCGCTTATTGGCTATCTAATCAATAAAACGTCTGTTCATAAAGGTTCAGGAGAGCATAATATCGTCATATTGAGTAACTCGAGAGCAAGACTTTGACAAAAAACATGATTTGAGTCCAGATATGATGTTAAATTTTCCATCAGTTAAAAGGATCTTATTTAGCAAAAACTCATTTGCAGCATCAACGGAGATGGCCCTTGACATCCTGTTGAGCTTCTTGTGCACAACAATGTCAGTCTCCTAGATCTGTCAATGGCCTATAACTGAGGATGACTTTAATACACTGATAACTATAACATCATAAGTTAATCTTCCTTCTCTTTGGCTGCAGTCTGCTCTTAATACCTTTTGGCCAAAGCATCTAACGATCGAATGAATACTGTGGATTTCGTAACACTTTCTCATAACAAACCAGTGGATTTTTTTCCCTTCTCATAAACCTACCTGGAAAAAACATTCCAACTGATTTGTTTGGTCAGATGCACTCCACATGGTCTAGCGAGTACAATATATAAAGGGCCAATTGTTGTCGGCGTATTCATCGACATCATTCTCTAGAGGGAGAAAGGGCTGTAGTTTTGCCTCTCTTTTCTACTGCTGCTGACAACATGCTGCTTTACAGAGACTACAAATAGTCTTGCCAATAGCATTGGGTAGGTGGTGGATCTAAGCAACATGCTTTCATTAAAAACAGATGGGTCAGACGATTAAATTGCAAAGAGGATTCGGAGAAAGTCACGGTCTTACAACCCCTGGCCGTTCTGTTTCATGGCACTTAAAATATTCTTCTTCCTTTTTTTTTTAATCTTTTGAACTCCAGGGGTTGGAAACGAGGGCGCTTGTAGAAGATACATGGTCGGGATGCTGAGAGGCACATTGTTAGAAAAGAATATTATTCTGTGTGGTACAAGATGATGGAAATAACCATTCTATAAAATGTCGCGTATGTATATGGGTGGGAGTGTATCACGCGTAGATGTAGTGATTAAGATTTTTGATGTGTTTATAATGGAAAATTATAGATATCACTATTTATTTCTGCTTCTTATTTCTTCCTGTAATGAATATGGACAAAAGCATTGGCCTGTTGCAACGTGAATGTCAGTTTTCATTGAATGCTGCCAAGGTTCCTTAGTTACCAGTAGGTTACAGTTCTACAGAAAAGCATACACAAATAGGACAGCGATGTCCAGTAGATTACGGGTAGTCATGACACAGAGAGAGCGAGAACATGACTAGGATTTAAAATAAAAAGAGACAAGTTTACAGTAGAAATAGCTTATGTTGCAATGAACGTTTTCACAAACCTGAAGGTAGATTGACTGATTTTTTTTCCTCAACTATCGTGAGAACTATTATTATTTTATTATATTTCTTCATAATGCAAAACCTCAGGTTTAGAACAGATGCATGTATGCATTTTAATTGCAATAATGAGCTTGAGGTTTCACAGACATCATTTCCCAGGCACTGTTGTTTCTGCTTGGCATTCCAACAAATTTCAAAAGGGGCCTTGAACTACTGTACTGAAAAGAGTTTAATAACACTTTATTTACCTTTCACACAAAAAAAAGAAAAAAATCTCTGTGTCATTGCATTGATTGGTAGAAACTGATGATGAAATGACTTGGCTGGTACTCTCGTCTTCTTTTAAGTTATGTATCTAAGGCCTCCTGTTTTCAGTTTTCTCCTCACCTCCAGTTGAGATGGTAGACTTTTTACATGCCATTGGCTTAATGTATATCTGAAGAATTTTCATGTATTTTCTTTTTTTCTTAAATTTTGAATTAAAAAAAATGAATGAGTATGAAGTCTAGTGTCAAGTGTCACTTATTTCATTGACAGTATGTGGTCTGCTCGACAGGAGTGTGTTTTATGGGGGATGTTTTCTACCTGTGTGCTGTCCACTGACTCTGAGGTTGTGTGTGCAGAGCTGTCGAGCTGGCGTAACAGAGCGTGGATGATGGTCTGGAGTTGTGGTACCAGTCTCTCTGGGCTTGCCAGGCTTCCTGAGGCTGGCACATGGATCAGCACTGCCTTTCCCTGCCCGTGGTACAGTGAATAGTAGTATACAAAATCACACAGGTACCTGCAGAGAATTAAATTGTTGAATTACAGTAACAACTTTTGTACAGGATGTTAAAGGGATACTCCACCCAAAAATTTAAATTCTAACATTATTTACTCTAAGGATGTACTGTATATATGACTTCTCCCTGATGCCTGCAAATTAGATAAAATCTCCCAGAATCTAGAGAGAGCAAGAGCGTGCATGTGTAGCGAGTGAGTTGAATTCATGTTTGTAAAAAAGACACCGCAGTGACATTATATCACGCTCAAAGTCTAGTGTGACCGTAACTGTGACGACACACTGACTGTTCCAAGATGGCTGATGTGACTATGTGTCTGGAGCGATCGAATGTGGGATCTACATATAAATGTCTACGATGAGAGTGAATAAATGAAAGAATTTTCACTTTTGGGTGGAGTATTCCTTTAAATCAACACATTTTTACAGATAATTTCAAGTTTTATCAATTAATCAAATTGTTAGACTATTACCTCCCAGCATCTCTGGAGTAGATGACATCAAGTCCCATATTTTTTAAATTCTTACTGAAGGATCTCATGTCTATGATAGAGTCCAGTTGCTCAGGTCCACCCTCAATACAGCAGTGATTTACAGGGTACAGGCCACTCACATCCCTGTCTTTGTAGCAGTAGTTCTTGCCTGTTTGCTCCAGTGTGATGCCTTTGGATCCCGGGGCTATGCCCAAATGGATAACAACCTGCCCATCACAGTGAGAAGATGTCTCTGTCATCATTTTGTATCAAAAGTACAATGATTTAGTTTTAAGATGTCATCTCAGATGCTGTTAACTTCTCATCTGCATCTCATATTCCCTTCTCTGTTATGAAGTGTTTCATCAAGACTTTGTCTATGTATAAATATTTGTGTTACCTTTGGAGTCTTTGATTGCCAGATATCATCAAGAACTTCTTGTGAATTTGCATAACTGACAGGAATCTCCATAACATGGACATCTATGCCCAATCCAAGTCCTGCCATCTTCAATCTCTGCTCAAATACCAAAGTGTGGCACAGTGTGAGTGGTCCTTTTTACTAACTATAACTTGTGACTTTATAGCACATGGGTTTTATACCTATTTGTATTCTATAGGAACCTATAGGAAGTACTGCTTTCACATGAGGGTGAATAAAATGTTCATTTTTGGGTGAATTATTACTTTAATTTGGCCAAATTGCTCAAATTGAATCATAAGTATGGATGTAAAAGGCTTAAAAATATGCTTTGTTTTTCTAGGAGGGCCTACCTTAGCTGCCTCCCAACTTGGATTCACTACATATTGTCGGAAAGGGGCAAAACCTAGTAAATTAGAAAAAATAAAAACAAACATAAAAGCAACAGAGCTGACTAGTTAGGCAACACCTTATAAGGTTATTAACTGCAACACAACTTTCACTCGACGAAATAAGTTAACGTTAGTGGAATGCTTCAAATTACCGCCCAAAATTAACCACCTAACGTCAACTGTTAACGTTAATTTACCTGTTACAACTACAGTTTCGCGAGTAGTGCCCGTGTCCATCGAGATTGACGTTTTATTAAGTTAAAGGTTTTAACTTAAAACACGGTTTACCACCTTTCTCCAAGGTTGTAACGTTGACTGAAGACGAAACTAACGGTGTTGTGCAATAGTACAGCCTGTATAAATGTCTTGAATAGGGCTACCTAACGTGATTGCGCAAATGAGACTGTGGGGCAGTGCATTGTCAGTTTTTCTCCACATGGGAGAGCCATCTCATATCCCATCATTGAGCTAAAGAAGACGCACTACTTGAAACATCTTGAACGGGACAGAATTTGTACAATCTACCATGGCGAAGGATTGGGTCATGAATATTAATTTAGAGCGGGCTGACGTTGATAAGCAAGCGTCCAGTCACATAACCTAATTAATATTCAAGTGTTTCGCGCATACTTGCCAACGGCAAATCACTGGGTGAGCGTAGCGTTGCGTAATTAATATTCATGAGCTAAACCGTCATCATAGTAGAACTCGCTAACGGGACGTTGGATCAGCTCAAATCCTCCGCACTTGTTCGACTTTGCCTGCGCCCAGCGCTTCTCATCGACGCAGAACACAGATGACAACGAAATCATTTATTAACTTGTAACTTTACAAATTTAAGCGTTTCTCAATTACAAAGAAAAAATGTTCCGAATGATGCCGTTTGAAAGCGAGAAGCTCCAATTACAAGAGCTCAACCAAAGACTCGGCCAGTACCTAATGCGCTCAAAACAGTTGGAACAAGAAAATGCCGGCTTGATAAGAGAAATAAATTCAGTCAGACAAAACAGGTCTGGAGAATGGGAAAACAAACACATGTCCGAACTACGGGAAATGAGGAGACTGGTGGAGCGTTTATCTTTCGAGAAATGCAGAGCAGAGATGGAACGGCAGAAGCTGCGCAATGAACTCCAGATGCTTCAAGCGATGCGTTCAGATGAAGCTTCGGTAGGCAAAGGCATCGGCACTGAGCTTAAAGGCTGCGAGAGGCAGCTCCATCACACTCTTCAGACCAACAGTGCTTTGGAAGCTCGCCTTGTTGAGCTTGAAAACGAATATAAGTTTTTAGAAGATGCCCACAGAAAGGAAATCGGCCAGCTGAGGAACCAGGCGCACTCCCGAACTGTCCGCGTTGTTACTCAAACGCATCACGCACCTCCAGCAGTTACGATGGAAGAGATGCAGGAGTATGCGGCCAACTTCACTGAAAGCTGGCAGGGGACTTTGGACATGTACCGCCTGAGGGTAGAGGAGATCGAAGAGTCTATAAAAGCAGACCACGCGAGGCTGGAGGACATTCAGAGGGAAAAGAGGGAATGTGCTTCACACTTCAAGAAGCTGCGTGACGAGATTGAGAAACAAACACAAGCGCAGCTGAAGCTTGAGGAGCAGCTCGAGAACATGCAAGAACATTTCAGAGATGAAATCAGTCAGTATCAGGTGGGTGTCAAAGCAAAACAAAAGGCCCTTTATTAATAAAGTCACTACAGTACAGATGAAAACAGGGATTGCGTAAGGATGTACAACAGCGCCACACCCACTGTGTGCACTACTACTAGTGACAGCAGCATCATGGCACATTCTAGAGCAGCTACACATTAGTGTACCATTACTTTTTTCTTACAATTAGAGGCACAAATCACGTCGTTATCCCATCTATGGGATACATTTGATTAAGAAAAAAAGTAGTATGGAGCTTTAAATATCAATGTCTGTAATCCCTCCTCCCTTATGGCCCACATTAGACGAAAAATTATCAAACAAAAAGTTACTGATTCAAATATATTTCTGACATTTACTTTAATAACTAACATGTAGTTAGTGACGTTCAAAAACTGACGTTCAATATTTCTTATGCCATGGTATCCACTTACTGTATGTCGAGAAATTTGTCAGTTGACTTTCCTCCCCTCATAAACATTGTTTTTCTTTAATAAATAATTTATACATTTATGAAAAATATAAGTTTATCAGTGTTTTTAGTTCATCCAAGAGTAAAGTAAAATATTACAAAACATATATACATCAACTTCATGTCGATGAACATTATCCAACACCTCTGTTTTTTCAATGGGCCCTTTTGGAGCTCAAGTGAGAAGTGCTTAGGCACTGCCAATATCCACGTTTATCATCTCTAGCTCCTTAAAAAAAGACCATTAAACCCTCATCCCATTAATGCCTCTCTCCAGGGAGAATGACAAATGAGCAGTTACTGAAATGAAGTGCAAGCATCAGTAAAGTGTTGTGTCATTGTGGGCTAAATTGAATGTAGGATGTCAGTCTTAACATATTACTGCAGTTAGTTAGACTAGCCTATTGAGTGCTAAAGGTTCTGATTTCAAACCCACAGATGTACTCATCAAACAGACTAATGATGTGTTGTTGTGATTTTGCCATGTAAGACATGTATTCAACATCTTTTGTTGACCCTGGAACAATATTCCTGTCCAAAACTAACCCTACCCATAACTTATCCCTATTATCAAAGGGAAATGATGGGAGAATGAGAATGGTGTTGAAGCCCTTTAACTCTTGTTGTAAACTTAAACCTGATACTAACTAAACCTGTTCCTCAGATCTGATTGGTTGATTGGAACGTTGTTGCAGGATTAACAAGGATGTTGATCTAGGATCATGTTCAAATCGCATAGCTAAAATTGGTCAGAGGTGATATTTATGTTACCACTTGAGACCAAAAGTACTTGATGGAGAGTTTGGAGTCACTGGCTCGTAGCAACCATTGAATGTAGCATATTAGGAATTTGATCTGTGAAATACATTGACTTAAAAAAAGTCTTGTCTTGTGACTTGGACCAACATAAAGTAGATAACTCTTCAATCATTAAATCCCCCGTCTCTTTAAATAAATAATGAGGTTTCAGCTGGGGGTGATGTTGGAAGAGCTCTCGAACAGGTGCATCACACAAACAGTAGCCCCCAAAATACACTTAGGGTCAATAAGATGCAAGTGGACACTATTTTGAAAGAGAGAGATGAGATAAAAATAGCTTTATAGTTTAAACACTACTATACTACTCAGTGTATTATTGCAATATCCACTATATATGTACTCTGTACGTGTGTAAAAGAGCCAGGCTAAATAATTATCTTCTTGTTATACAGGCTATCATTGAGGAACTGGAGTATGAGCGCAGAATGTTGTCCAACACCATCTCAGAGAAGCTGAAGGACCATCAGGAACTCTTACAGGTCAAGATGGGTCTAGCTTTGGAAGTGGCAGCGTACAGGTAGAGCATACAAAATCAATTAAATGCCCCCTTTCACGTTGTATGTACATTCACATTCAGCTTCTCTTTTTCTGATAATTCATGGTAAATGAACCCAGAGGTCTTCTGCTTGGACTTGAATCATTCGTTCAGCTTTAACAATTTTCTCAAGCTCATGTATTTTTTTAAGTATGATCTGATGCTAACTCAAGCACAGGGATGAATGACCTGTTTCTGTGCTCTTAAAACAGGTCTCCTCCTACATTCTCTTGGTGACATTAAATATTAATTCCAAAATTACTTGTGCTTCATGGACTTTGGCTGACAAAACATCTCACAGGACCATTGCAGGGGTCCTTGAAAGCTATTAAAATGTCTTAAATTCATATTTATTTGTTATGGGGCGATCTCACAGTACGTGTTTTTGCACTGATCTACACCATCTCTAATTCCATCTAAACATGCTACATGGATGTCTGACTAACATGTTTGCATCTTTTACAGCATCTCATACATGAAACACATTTTTTGAAAAGCAAAAACACGTTCTATATGAATGGGCTCTTATTCTGCTATTTTAAAAGTATGGGTTTCTAAAACTTTCTCCATGCAGTAATGTGAATATAAACATTTGACTGTTGTCTGTTTCGAGTTTTGAGTAGTTTGACATAGCAACCACCCCTAACATGAGCCTAGATGTATTTTTAGCCACTGCAGCAACAGAGCAACTAATGCCCGCCCATTTGGCAAGTCTGCTTACCGTCCCGCCTCTCTTTTCTTGTTAGACTGGATAGCTCCAGTATTTATGACCTAATCCATGCATGTTGAACAAAAACTGAAGCTTTTATGATTTTTATTCTATTGTAAAGCTGTCTGATGCAGTAGTTAATGCACATTAAGATCAGCATCTAGAGTTATTAAATAAAGCTACATAACAGTAGATTAAAAATAATGTTTTGAGATTTTTTCCCTCTGTTATATCCCCCACTTCATAATGCGTGTAGAAGATCCCCCATTGTAGGTACTTTAAACTGTATGTACAACCTTTATTTGTTCTTAATCAAATGTTTGGTTGGTCTCTTGTCTGAAGAAGTCAATGTTTTGGATAACATTGAGACATGATAATGTAGAATTTCCATTTGTCTATTTCAAACTGCTCCTCATCTTAAGCCATAATGAAAACAGACAGGGTGCATTGTGGCAGTTATTTTTAGTGCCGTCTTTCAAAGGAATCACAGGGGACTTTCATACGTTTACTGTCTGTAGCTCCACATAGTCTGCTTCGCTTTGGTTCTTCGGCGCATTTTTCTTGTAAAAGCATTGTCAAGGTAGGTTCAAAGCTGTTCAAGGACCCGTTTAACCAATTAAACGCAATGGTGGAGATAAAGAGTGTTTTTAGTGACCTTAACTGTGTTTCTGCTTAGGACATGGGCTTGGTAGGTTTTCTGGTTGCCCTCAGTGTTGTTTGAGCTTTTGCATGGTCATGGCAGAGCATGGAGGTAGTCAGCATTCTCCAAAGAGGTGAAAAGAAGTGCCTAGGTTGTTCATGATACTGTATGTTCTGCTTAAATTAATTAGACCTTAAATATGCCTTTATCTTTGACATTGTCATGTTCATCAGGGCACTCTTGGAAGAAGAAGGAAGACATGCTCAAATGCGGTTTAATCAGCAATCAAGAGAAAGAAAAATAGGTATTTGCTTGTGTCATCTGATTTTTAACACTATTAAAGTTTGGTTTACTATTATTCGAATTATTCAATAATCCAACAAAGCAGACAAATGTTAGAGAGTAAAATGTATTTTTTTCTGTTATCTTTCTACTGTAGATATTAAAATGCCATCCCATCCTTACACTCCAAGAGTGTCCATCAATTCGGCAAGTCGGCCAGATACAAGGAAAAAAGCCTTCACAGGATATGATGTTAAATATATGGAGCCTATTTCCAGTGTGAGAACCTCATCTACATCAAGTCAGTTTCATTCTCACGAACCCTCAAGGATCGTACCCATAAGTGTATCAAATCGTGCCCAGCAAAGTCCTGTTTCAAGAAGGGACATGATTTCATTCACCAAAGCAGCGCAGGCAGCTGCTTCCAGTACCCTGAAACCTGGAGTCTCCTCTGTTGAGATAAAGAGAGAGGAAACCGATCAGAGAAGTATGAGAAAGGAGATTTCACTTGATCGTCCCCCCGATAGAATTGAAAGTATATCAAGCTCAACAACCTCAAAAATAGAGAAACCAAAGCCAGCGAATGTTACATCACCCCTTGCAAGTTTGAGCAAGAACATCACTGAAGAAAGCAAACAAGAAGATGTTGAACCGAAAGAAACGAGAATGGATGCCAAACAAGATAAAGAAAAACCCAAGGCAACAAATAAAAAAGAAAGAGGGGATGTGAAAGAATCAATAGCTAAAGATGTGAGAGTGTCTGAAAATGTAGGGCATAAGGTGTTTGTAGGTGAGGAAAAAGTACTAGATGCAATTTCTACTGAGGAAATAATTCAGCAGGTCATGAAACCAGCTGGTCTAGATACTAGGGTCAGCTCAATGTCCCCTGACTCAAAATTCACATATCACGTGGAGAAAACGGAGCAAGAGGATGGATCCACCAAGACTCAGATTGTCTTACAATCTAAAGTTGAAGAGGAGCTGGATATGTCTGAAGATTCTGCCCTGGAGGACCTTCTCAACAGGGGAGTCAAGAAAGTTACCCTGGAGAACATCAAAGGAACCCCAACTGGAACCATGATCGAGAACCTGCTGAGTCTTGGCCTGCAAGGTGAGAGTTTGGGAAATAGGTCCGTGAATGTGGAGATAATCGAGGAACCTGTGGAGTCTCAGAGTGGTGAGGAGAGTGAAATTGAAATAGAGGAGACTGCGGAGATTAAGTCTAAACAACCAAGCATCAGTCCCTCATCGATGTTCTTCCAAATCGAGGAGCTAGAGAGTGACCCTAAGACCATGAAACCCTTTGACAGTGGTTCTGCTGAAGCCTCTCATTATGGAAACAGTGGCTCTGTACAAGTTCAGGAAGTTACCAGAGATGAAAACATACCATACTTCTCGCATGTCCAAGAGTCACAAGAATACTTTGTCTCCACTCCTGAAGACAATATGTCTGAGTTTGAGGAGGGTGGGAGGTTTGTGTCTTACAGCCATTATGGAGTTATGGATGATCTGTCTGATGAACGATATTACCAGGATGATGACCACGAACAGCCCACTGCTGAAGGTCAGAGGTACAGAGATTCACCCGAATATGGTGACCACTCGTTTTTGAGAGACGACATCAGAGACTCCATAATTGAAGAAGAGGTGCACGTCTCTCCCACCCTGCAACAGTCCATAGTAGGGATCCTGAAGAAGGAGTCTCTAGACCCCGAACAGCAGCTCAGAGGAGCATTAGAGCAAATCCAAGATACGGTATCTGGAGCCCTCAAGGAAGAACTTGCATTTTTCACCAAAGGTAGAGAGACTCCAGAAAATGTCTCTGTTGACATCAAAAAAGTTGAACAAGTTACAGACAGCGGAACCATGACCATTGTGGCTGAGGTTAATGTGTCCCAGACGTTGGAGGAGTCTGGGTTGCTGGAAGAAGAAGATGATCTGTCTGAAGAGCAGATAATGGCAGCGCTGAGCTCATCCCACCCAGGACTTCAGCAGGTCCTAGGTGGTGGAGCTGGTGCAGGATACACCATGAACATTTCCCAAGAGGAGTTTCAAGAAGAGGGAATTCCATGGATGACCAGCAAAGAAGAGACCCAACAATGGAGATCAACCGATGAGACGGAAAAACACATCAAGCTCGGCCCTAGTGAGAAATCCCTCACTTTTGAGATGGAAGTGAACAACGGCTCCTCTGCATCAACAAGCGGAGGAACCGTTAAAGTGCAAAGAAGAGGCAGCACTGAGTACTCACAAACCCAGATGATTGACCCCCACTTGAAGGTCTGTCATGAGAAAAGAATCGCAACTGTTTATCTTGAAAGCCCCAAAGATGAGTGATATCATAAAACAACATCTAAATGACACATTGAATATCAATCAAATAATTCATTATGAAATAAGCCAAAAAAAATCAGGTGTTGTAAACCAGAATTAAAATTTCATGGTCCACCATGACTGTTACACACTAAAAATGTTACTGATCCCAGTTTTTGAACACTACTGGCATAGCTAAAGTATTAACTAAGCTAAAGCTAATCACTATACTTTGTTTTGTATATGATTAACTACATTTTATTTCATTTTCAATATATAGTACAGCTTTAACTAAGCACTGAAAAAGTGAAATACAGTATTTTATTTCCATTTCATTTTTAAATAGCTTAAAAAAATACATCGCTGATTATATAAAAACACACTCGTTGTTATTGTACCGTCTTGTGCTTCTGGTTTCCATAGGATTGCAAAAATGAGTTTGGCACGTTTTATATCTTTTAATGAAATATGTTAAACAGAGATTGATCAGATGGAAATATTTACAAAAGTATGCAGAAATCCTAGATTAGTGCAGGCCATATGTAACGTGAGTTATTCAAAACTTTAATCATAATATCACAAATAATATTTTTGATTAGTTTGGTCAACATTTTGCCACTGTCTACGTAGTTCTGAAGGTGAGAAGCACTAGACTGCCCTTCCTATAAGAGACCCAGAGATCTCTTAATCCTTAAATGACATTAGACCAGCGAGCACTAATCTAGCAATCCTGCTCTTCCAGGACAACACATTTTTCATTGCTCTAGTACTGTACAGAGACAGAGGGAGGGTGAGGGAGGATCGTAGATCCTTGTAGAAATCTTGCATTCAAAATAAGTGCTAGGCAGCTTACACAGAAGTGTGTAAGTGCTTCCAGAATAGCTATTCGGTGCTATTAAGTCTGTGTCACAACCTATTATGCAATATGAGGATTCAGTCTATTTTTAGGATTCCATTGACACCACAAGGTAAAATAGTGTCTGAAGATTTCAAGAAGTGTAAGCATGTGTGTTTTCCTCTATTTTTTCTATTTATCTTTTAACAGATATCAGCATATTAATGTTAATGTCACCAGATGCTGCAATGGTGACAGTCCTGTGCCTGTTAACAATGCTGGGATTTAAAAAAAAGTGTAACTAATTTCAACTTTGTTTAATGATTTACCATTTCATTTTTAAGTAGCTTTTTATGTCAGTATTATCAAAAACTATTGTAGATCTAGAAATGAGATACTTAATATCATACATGTTAACACAGTGATCTTAGGGGTTCTTAAACTAGTTTGGTGCTTGATGTCATGAGTTTTTACATTTGTTTTGATGACACAGCAGAATATAAGATTCACTCGCAATATGATTTTTTCACATTTAAGAGACTTAAAGGGATACTCCACTTTTTTTTGGAAATAGGCTCATTTTACAACTTCCCCAGAGTTAAACAGTTGAGTTTCACTGTTTTCAAATGCATTCAGACGATTTTCTGATATTTAGAAGAATATCAGTAAACAGACACTTTCTGGTCTCATCGACTTCCATATTATATTTTTTTCCTACTATGGAAGTCAATGAGACCAGAAACTGTCTGGTTTAACTCTGGGAGAGTTGTAAAATGAGCCTATTTCCAAAAAAAGTGGAGTATCTCTTTAATGTCAAATGCATTCCATTATGGGATACAAGTTACAACATCTCGCACCTTGTGCTATATTTACCCTTCACCACCCCGACCCCAATGACCAACACAATATTCGGAGGCCCCACTATCCTCCACATACACCAAGGTATTTTCAGTATTTCTGATGCAATTATGACAAAACTGCTTGTTTTCAAAATTGTACACGAATATATTGATTATTTAAATTGGTGATTTACATAAGCAATAAGGTACTCCAGGCAAGTGCTGTATCGTGAATAAATAAGTTAAAAACCCCTTCAGCCGTTACTTATTCACAATACAGCACTTGCCCTAGGGTACCTTATTACTTTTATAAAATGGTTACCACACAATAAAAATATTACAGTAAATAAAATATGTATTAGTGCATCTTTCATGAAGTAAAATCACTAAAAGCCTTCCTTCCGCTAGTAAAAATAGTCCCTGACCGTGAACAGCAACGACGTTCCAATATGTAATATGCATGAAAACTCAAATAAAAACAACATAGGAACTGCAGTGTTGGGCAGTGATACATACAACCGTTGGGTGAAGCGGTCATAGCCTTTGACCAATCAGAATCAAGGATTTGAACTAACCTTATTATACTGTAATTTAATGGGTTAGTTCACCCAAAAATGAAAATTCTGTCAGTATTTACTCACCCTCATGTTGTTTCAAACATCTATGTGTTTATTTGTTCTGCTATGCACAAAGGAAGATATTTGGAAGAATGTTTTAATCAAACAGATCTCACACTATGGTAGTCAATGGGGAATGAGATCTGTTTGATTAAAACATTCTTCCAAATATCTTCCTTTGTGTTCAGCAGAA
>JAOTRC010000002.1:9136603-9157654 GCA_027497675.1 Cyprinella lutrensis | reverse complement strand
TTGGGAAGTCATGGAAGCTAAGGTATGGCTGTCTTTGTTTTGATGTTGAACAACCCGGTACACTGCAATAGCACCGGTGAGAGGAGGCAGCCATAGTTTATCTGGTAACTAAGTAACCACCGGAAGTGCGAGTACACTGCTTGGCCATTTCGAATGTTCCAAACCAGGAAATGCGATAAAGGCCTATTGATAACTATGGAGGCTAGCTGAGACGACTGCGATGACATTTACAGTGTGTCCAGTGTGTCTCTCTTTATTCGTGAGTTATCTTTTTTCTGCATGTTATGCATGTTCTACTAACCTGTAATGTGAAAATTTTCTGACTTCTCTGTCATTCCTGTCCTACTATCAGCCGTTTACTAGAATGTTTGTTATCTCACTTCCCAACAACTGTAGAAATGTCAGACTGAAACCTCTACATCTTATCTCCTTTGTCAGGAAGAGCGTATTTGACGTCATGGCTCTTGGTTTTGTAAGATGAATCAAACATGGAAGTTATTCCACAGCGTCATCACTCATCCTGTAAATACTGCTTCCTTGTGTCTTGTTTTCCAGCAGGTGTTTCTCCAGAATGACTCCACCCCTTCCCTTCAAAGCCTCATAACATACTGTTTTTGTTATGTCGGTTGTTTGGGTCCGGCTCTTGTTCTGTCCTCTCTCAGATGAAGAAAATACCAAACATAATGACTGGGTAATTGCAAGGTAATTTCCTGTTTAATGACTCTGCGTTAGATGACTTTTGTTGTAGTAAATGGCATAGGCTCTAATGGTCCTCTTCTACAGATGAAGGTCCAAACCAGATCATTCATGTTACTGGAGGGCATTTGGTCTGGTTGGGCCAAATGCAGCACAAATTTCTAAGAGACGATTGCCTTTTGACTCAGTCTCAGAGGTTCTTCTCGAGAAAATAGACTCTTCATGGACTTCTCCATCCCGCCCATCAGCTGTATTACTTCATTGACAAAGCCACGCTGATGGGCGTCGAACCAGCCATGCTCTTTGTGAATGAGTTTCAAAGGATGCTGTGCCCTTAAAGCTGGTTCAATAGCTGCTTTCCTGTCATTACCCCTTCCCCCATCCCAACCTGGCCTTTCCCTCTGTCTCATTTCCTTTCTGTGAGTGCCACATTTTGTGGGGGTCCGATAACAGGGGCACAGTTCCCATAGATATCCCCTTATGGGGGGAGGGAGTGATGTTGGCCAGGGCACAGAGAGAAACAGTCACTACATATATTAAATTGAACACACAGATTGGCTGTGAAAGTAACTTCGCTCTCAGGATCTAACGCCAGTTACACCAAATAATATCTGCAACACAAAAATACATTCTCTCTGCTTCACATAAAATGGATTATACATTCCAGATGTGCTTTTAATGCTGTAATACTGTTGGGTTGATTAAGTCAGGGGTTTTCAATCTTTTAAAATCACACTTATGACCCCAACCTAAAATGTGTATATGTTTCCACATATAAAAACCCAGTCTACTGAAAATAAATAAATAAATAAATGTATAAAATATAATTTGGAAAACATTTATTTATTTGAATTAAAACATGTCTGTCTATATATGTTGCTCTGTTCGAAATAGTGTTTTTAACCGCATAATACAATTAATAAGCGTAAAATAGACAAATTATGCGTATTTATTAAACTAAACTGTTTAGTATGAAATAAAAGATTTTTTTTTTCATTGCATGTTGCAGTGCATTCTGGGATTGCCTTCTCCACAAATGATCCATGTTATAATTTTGCAAAAAAAAAAGAGTTATTTTTGGGGGGCAGCTTTTGTGTCGATACTATACCTTCGGTAACTCGTTCAGTTTTGAAAAGGATTGTCTGTCTATCTGTCTGCACAATGGAATGACATGACTAAATGTCGTCATATGTATACATACGCAAAAGCAAACACCACTAAGTTTGTTTTCTTAGGAACCATGTGGGTTCGCATGAAACTGCCAAGGGACAGGGAGTGAATATGCCCTCCGATATAGACCAGGGCCCGTGCCTGTCAACAAACCAAAACCAAGTTTTGTTTCTGGCTCTAGTTATAGTTTCTCCTTATTTCTTTGACATCAGCAAGCAGTTTCCTTTATTTTTATTCTAGACATCATAACTCCAGGGGCACAATGGACCGATTTCCCTCTGATTTTATCATACATTTCACCACTGTTTCTGTAATAGCTGAATACCACCTTGCTTAAAGGCTAAATTCCATATACTCAAAAGAGGGGCAATAGGGGGCTCCTTCGGAAGCATCAGAAACCCCCTGAAGACAACTATGAATCACAGGGTATGAGACCTCCTCTGTTTTTCTGAATTCTTGCATGTGCAGTCTTGTCTAGATTAGAGTACACTGGACGTCTTACTGGTAACATTAAAACAGGACGTTTTCGGAAGGGATGCCACAGACAGGAAGGCCTTTAGTTAAACTAATAAGCCTGGTTTCACAGATAAAGCTTAGAACTAGAGCTTAGATTAGAAAGCTTAGATTAGAAAAAAAAACTGGAGTGCATCTTGAGACAAAACCATGGTAAGGACATATTTTAATATTTGTCGGGTACAAATTTCTTTCAGTCTCAAACATACATTTAGTCTGGGAATAGGTTTAAGCCTGTTCTGTGAAACCGTGCATTCATTTATAATCAAACTAATAAATTAAAATGAATAAATTAACTTTTATTCAGCAAGGACACATTAAATACTTCAAAAGTGACAGTAAAGACTTTTACATGTTCTATTTAAAATAAATGCTGTACTTTTGACATTTCTCTTAGATAATTCTGTTACAAAATTATCATGGCATCAACAATATATATCAAGCTATATATCATATTTCTGTCAGGACCACTATCGTCAAATACGATTGCCAATTGCATACAGTTAGGCTTGGTGGTAAGGTTCTGTTCTAGGAGATAACTACCTGCGCATCCATGCAGCCTAGCATGGATAGCAGCAATTAGGTTAAACAGAACAGAACCAACATGAATGTATTTATATCATTAATTCAAGATTTTAAAGTACAACATATTTAGAAAATTTATTCAGATTCAAGAGAAATCAGAATGCCATACTGACTGACGAGAGGAGGAGCTGGGGATGGAGGAGGGTGATACTCCCGAGAAACACGATAGCTGCTGAAATACTAAAGGAGCTTATATACACTGTCATAGGCGTCGTATTCTGTAGGTAGACGTGGATCAGCTGAGAGTCAGATGATGGAAGCTTGACTAACGTGACCTGCCAGAAATGACGCTACACTTACTTTTTTTTTTTTCAAAATTAAATGGACATTGAAAGGTTCGTGATATTAGAATGATTTAGAATGATGGTTCATTATATTTGAAGGATCGTGTGACACTGAAGAATGGTAATGATGCTGAAAATTCAGCTTTTCCACCAAAGAAATAAATTTCATTTTACTTATTAAAATAAAAACAGTTAATTGAAATTACAATAATACTTCACAACATAGTTTTTACTTCAGATACCATAGTAGTAAATGATTTAGATATACAAACATTTACAAGGTATGCCAAGGTACTTAAAAAAGACACAAAATTGCATTTTGTCTAAAAACATGGCATGTCCAAAAACCATGTTAATAGCATGTAACTTTTTGGTATATTTTCATAAGTGATAATGGCTAAGTAGACAGCGATCACACTGAACACAGAAGACATCATCTTACATGGCAAGAAAAGAGGACAGACCTGTGATACTGACAAAACAGACAGTAAAGGATGTCTGATATGGAAGTCAAGTCATATATGCAACATTTCTGTGTCGAAACCGAGAAGGGTAATTCATCCTCCTGTCTAATATTAGCAAAACCAGTGTGCCTCTCTCTGCATTCCTCTATATGGCGCAATGTCAAGAACAATAAAACCATCCATTCAAAACGCTTTTTCAGCTTGGATCTATTATTACTGGCAAAAGATCTCATGGCATTCTCAGAAAAACATGAATGTGGGTTCACATGAGGTCATGAGAGCAGAGGGTGTTTTTTGCTTTGTTGAAGCCCAAATAGTGATCAGCAATCAGGTGGACAACTGGCCGGGAATTTTATTTAAAACACATTTTTTTTAAATGTACAGTAAAAACAGCACTGAAGACTATTGGTTATGACTGTAACAATTTCACGTTGAACATACGTATCATGTTAAACAGAACATCCTGCAAATGATTTCCTCCCTTTTTTAAATTCTCATGTTCCTGACCACACATCTGGATGGCTTTCATGATGAAAAAGATTCAATATGGCATGCTTTGTTTTCTCTAAACTGCTTTAACCTAAACATTTATGTGGTAATAGAGAAAAGGACTTACAGAAGGCTTTGTATCAGAGTACTGCCTCATGAATGATAGGAACGTGACATCATTCATCCATGTTCAGTGTTAAAGCGAGGCAGTTCCTTATCCTTCAGAAATATGGCATTACAGAGCAGTCCACATAACTGTAATTACTATGTAAACTATAGCCTACAAATAAACCAACAGACTCTTTAAGTTTTTCAAGAATTCTATGAAACCATAGCATGGCATCCTGTACACAGCCAGCTAGAATCTTTCCGTCTCAACCACAGCCAGTTGCTGCCCCTCTCTGCTTTAGATAAGTTCTTTACTGTGCGACACAACTCTTTGCCACTGAATCAGACGTCCATGAGGAACCGGGTTGTAGAGTGTGCCACAAAACCTCGACAACCCACTTCCACTGGATAAACCTGGACTCTCCATCCTCACTGTCCTGCTTCAGTGGCCAGTTGAGAATACCTCAGTTTCTTCCTCTCATATGCCTCATCCTCCCATGGCACTGTTAACTCTATCAGTTGAACAATGCATGCTGATCCAGACCACAAACCAATATCTGGTCATAGGTTAGTCGTGCTAATCTCAGATGGAAAAATAAACTGTTGATCAAGATCAACCAGCATCTTCCAGTCCCTAGTAGCTTCCAGTTGTCCTTGGTGAGAATTGGTTTTAACACCCTTTTTAGGTGGTTGTTTGTCTGGGTGGAGGAATATTGTAATGTTTTGATAGAACAGGCGGCAAATAATTGGTCATGTTACGCTTGCCTTCCAAAGTCAAACATTGCAGTACTTGGTCATGGCATCAAGTAAACAGACCTTGGCTAAGAGCCACCTTACATCCTGTCAAAATGTGCCTTAATGTGGCAGATGATGAATACCAAGGACAAGAGGGATCCTCTCATACCCATAGGTTTAGGTTCTGTGGTGATGGGAGAACATCATGTGTTGACCTGATATTGAAACTGATCCTGAACTGAACTGGAAACTGATGAGGAAACTCTCTTCCATTGACCAAAGGTCTTGCCAGCCCACCTTGCATTGTTCCACACTCTCCCATCTCATCCACTCTCCCTGCTTGCCCTGGGAAATGGCCTTTATACACCTCCTCCTCTCCTCCTGCTTTTGCACCTCGTTGACTACCAGTTACCTATTTGAGCTGGGCCTGCCTTGTGCCATTTAGGAGGAGCTAAACTGAGCCCAAAACCCACTCTTCCATGCTGTACCTGGCCCACAATATGAAGGGTAGCCTTTGCCTCTACCACAGATTTATTTGCAGACCACTTTCTACCAGTTTTTAACACAGGGGCTGCCTCCCTTACACATTTGTCGTGTGACTCTACTAAGGTCATTTCCAGTGTGACCATGGCACACTTAAAGTCCTTGGTTAAAGCAGAGACTAGCTGCAATATTCCTTTACTATAAAGTCCCACTCTGCTGAGGAACTCCCAACAATTTCCTGATGTATGAACTTATTAATGCTTCCAGCTTATCCACTGTTGTCAAAGAAACCTTGTTCACATTCAGTGGCCACAGCAACCTTGGCAGTAGACCAAACTGAAAGCACCAGAGTTTTAGTTTGCCTGGTAAAGCACAAAAAGAGGAGAACATCCACAAACTGTTTGGGTCTTACTGTCTGATGTTCTTGATGAGGGTCTCCATTATCTCCTCCCAGCCATAGGCCTTCACCGAATGCAGGTTCTCCATGATCTCTGAGGTCAAAGCCAACCGTTTGTTGGTCAGTAGCACTTTTTGTGCTCTGGTGGAAAACAGAAAAAGACAGAAAGTTGGAATGATTTGTCTATCCTCAAAGAACTTCAAGTCCTGTACATACTGTTATAAATACATCTGACTAAGCATTGCGTGAATGTCTACAATGTTCCTTGGAGTGAAGGCACTGAATACAGACAATATACAGACTTGATTGTGAGTTTGTGTGTGTGTGATACTGTCTCAGTAGCAGTTCTGACCGACATTGTTTACATATCTCCAAGGCACAAGGCTAACCAGCCTTCTGATTACAGGAGCAGAACTGAACTACCTGTCCAAACTCTTCAAAGCCTTTAACCAGCATGAATCACAATTGGAATGTTTCTGCGGGAGCATAAAAGATACTTGGAGAGAAACTCTTGAAAAAATATGTGCCAGTTTGAGTCTGTCGACAGGAGCATCATTGGACAAGATTTGCTTTTTGGTTTGAATGAAGGTTAAAAGTACATTTAAGACTTACTTGTAAGGACCCATTTTATGTGAGAGAAAGGCCTGCAAGACACCCAGTAAAGAGATAGCAGCAAGTGCACAGAAGCTATTGACATCGATGAGTTCCCAGATAAGCCCTGTACACAGGATGCATTGCAATGGTGATATCCATACAAAATGGGCCATACCCAGGCTCTGTACCAAAAAAAAAAAGAGAAAAAGAAAATAAGATTGAGGATTAAACTTTAGTCATTCATTAAAAATCAAAAGCTTTATTTCAATTTATTTATTTTAAAAGCTGACAACCAAGGATTTAAATTTAAGTTTAGACTCTTCTGGTTCATTCTCCTTTCCTTTGGGCATTCATTCACCTTATGTGTTGATAAACGCCATTGTTTTTGCATAGTTGTGCCATGCAAGTCCTGCTCTATTAGGCATGCTGAAGCATATCTAAGAAAACTTCTGAACCCATTTTGAAAAGGTTGTTCACTTTGGCACATTTGCAGAGGCTACATAACATAACAAAACCATCTCATACATTCCAACGAAAGGACACTCGAAGAACCCATATTAAACACAGGTGCTAATTGCTTCAGACCACTTTCAGAGTGTATCAATATTCAGCACATTGGCTCTACCTTCCTAGGACGTCCCAGAGTTCAGCTACGCTCCCCTCTGAAACTTTATGCCAAATGTAATGCTCAGCCAACAAGATTGCAGCAGTGTATTTATTTCAAATCAGTTTGGAGTCTACTTTGGAGAAGTATTTTTTAATCTCTGTGTGATTTGCAATTTTTTTTATTTTTAATTACAAATTGGATATATACATACACTACTTTTCAAAAGTTTAGAGTCAGTTTGATTTTTTTTTTTAAGAAATTGATTTATTCAGCAAGGATGCATTAAATATAAACTCTAAAAAAATCGATTTTTTTTTTATTTTGTATACATTTTACATACGCATTACATTAACATTTCATAAGCAATGAATGCAATGATTGGACAAACAATTTATCACAGAATTTTTAATATTTAGACCACTATCAGGATGTGAAGGGGGTTTCAACAAAAAGTGTTTATGCAAAACATTGCCTACTCTAGCTTTATCAGAAAAATGTCCTGGCAAAAAAAGATCAAGTATCTTTTCAGTTTTTCTATGGACTATTATATATATTGTGCACTGTACGGATTTTAATTCAATTAAATGTTCTATAAACTAAAAATATCCCTCTAAAATCTATATTTTTAGACTTTTAAATCAAACAGATGACAAACATGAGGGAAAATTTAAGCGATTTGCTCTTTTAAATACTCGCCTGATCAAATTTGCCCAGGTTGGCTGACATCAGACTGACCAGCTGACCTGTGCTGATCTTGTCCAAGACTCGGCTAGAAAGTTTCAAGGTCTAAGGGTCAAGATTCAGAGAAATTCATACACTTACTATACTGTTGGGAGAGATACTTGTATCAGAGAAAGATGATTGTAGACATAAGATAACAAACCTTTTTATAGATTATGCTAAAGAGTGCAATCCTAATTTGCATGCCCAGGCGGTGCAGCCCAAACATGGCAGGCTGGAGCAGGAGGAAGCGGGCAGTGAATAGCAAGCCAAGTCCAAAGGCAAAAAAATAACCATTGGCTCGCTCCGGTTCATGGGCCGGGTCAAATGACGCAATGATCCGCCCTAAAAGCTGTGGCTGCACTGTTTTTGTAGCCTCCTAGAAAACAGTAACAGAAATTACTAGAAAAAGACAAACCACCTTCAATTTGACACATTTATAATTCCTATTCGGATAAAATGTTTAATTGATGTCCAAAGTATAATAACAACAAAACAAAGTGACAAGTGAAAACTAAAATCTAGTGAGAGTTTAGATTCGGTAAGCTTCTCTACACTGCAGCCACTACTGCTAGCAATATCCACCAATGTGCAAACAATTAGCAAATATTCATATGCATTTGGACCTTGTTGTAGATTTCTTCATAAATTTCTTCATCAATCTGCTGAATTAAGAAAAGATCAACACTCCAATCCCAGAACAAAAAAAGGGCGCAGACACAAACTATTTGAACACTTACGCCTATATATAGGAGGAAGCCAAATAACAGAAAAGGTCCTATGAAGCATCGTGCCAAGGCTCGCAGGAGACTGGGTTTTTTCTTCCCAGATGCAACTTCTCTGTCCCATTCTCTGTTTAGGGAGAGAGAGAAAACTGAATGGAACAGTTAAACAGCATCCAACCCACCCAACCACCCACAATTAAATGGGTTTGTCAACATTGTTTGGTGCACCCCTGTATAACCAAGGTGATTTGGCGAACTTATTAAACAGAGCAAAGAGACCTTGACCAGCTTGGGGAAACAGTGGAGACTGCTCCAACATGTTAATTGAATAAAAAGTTCAAATTCCCAGCAGTGCTTAACCTTAGAGCAATAACAAAAATGCTCATCATTTATCACTCTCCAGGGGTTTGGCCCTTTAAAAGGTCACATTTGATGCCCATTAGACCAGGGCACTGGCATGGATGTATTGTGGTTTATTTGGCATGAGAGAAACTTTACTGGAATAGGCAGGGTGACATTTAAACGGGTTGCCTACATTTTATTCTTCTTTTCTCCCGTCTTTTGTCAAAAACAGCACACAAACCCCTAAAAGATGGGATACTTGGCTCTGGTAAGTAGGAGGTGAGTTGAGGACAAGTCACAATAGAAAACAAGACTGTGTGTCCTGTTAGGGTCAGTTCATGATTTAAATTTGCTCACTTTACAAAAAACGTGAGTGAAAGTTCTTTCAGTTCCGTTTCCTGAGAGGCTTAGGAAAATATTCTCACACTATCAAAAAAACAAAACAAAAAACATTTCATAACCTTTGTCAAATAATCTTAGATAGATAATTAATGTGGTTCAGATAACATAATATTTTTGGTTTATATTTCCTAAACCATCTCCCTCATTGTATTAACTAAAAGTTTTAATATTTAATAAAATGTAGTAAAATTATAATAAATTAAATTCTATTGCACGTTAAAAATTTAGTGTAAGTTGAAATACAGATCAAGAAACTATGTGAATAAACTACTGTAAAAAAAATATGTTCTTGATTTGTAATCACGACATTTTTTCTTTTGTCAAATCAACTTAATTAATGTTGTTCAGATAACATAATATTTTGAGTTTTAGATGATTAAATCAATCTCCTTCACTGTATTAACTCAATTTTTCCATTTCAATGAACTTAACATTTTAAGGCAACCAGGTTAAGTTAAACCAACAATATTTTTTTACAGTGAAGTTTTTTTTTTTTTAATTTTTAAATCACAAAGGTAAAGGTAAGAATGCAAATACTAACTTTTCCAAACGCTCTGCAAGAATGTCTGCTGCATCTTGACTGGGTGCTTGATAAACATCAGATGGCCTCAGTTTCTCCTTAAAACCCTTTCTCATTATAGGGTTTGTCCACCTGTAAACAGCCAAAACAGATGTTGAAAACTGTAATATTGTGAATATTTTAATTGAAGTGAACTCAAGTTAATTTCAAAGGAGAGATACAGGGAAGTGTAGTCATTTTCTAGTCTATGATTACGCACAGACAGTTCTATAAAAAAATCAAGTCACGTGACCAGTGTTCGAATTATGCCATTAACTTGTCTAACTTGTAATCTTTAACTATCAGTGATATATAAATCTAAATAAAAAGTATTGTAACGTGTCATCAAATATTGATCTAAAAAAAATCCTTGAGCGGCGTGATGTTGCTATGGTAACGCGAGCCTTTCCTTCTCTCAAGCGTCTCATGTGCTTTTCGCACTCTGATTAAATTGTAGCCACTGTAACATTTGAGGTTGTAAAAACGTTTTTCGAAATCTCTGAAAAGTGAATATATACACACTATATCTATGTACTATATGTAAAACAATTTAAAAACTTGGTTTGTAATTAAATTTCACTGTAAAAACAAAGTTGCTGCCAGTGCCTTACATTTTTAAGTGCAATCAACTTAGATTAAATTGACTAACAAAATAGTTCAATTTTGTATAAATTAAAAGCAATGCAAAAACATGCGTTGTCATAACTTAATGATCATATAATTGTTTGAATGAATGTAGGCTGTCAGTCATCAGGTTCAGTTTGAGTATCTTTCCAGTAAATACAAAATGTGAATAAACTAGAAAAACATTGTCTAAACTCAAACATACACGTGTCTGTCAAAATTTTGTTTCAAGGTGTGTTAGTCCAAACGTGAACACACAAAACATCTAAATGTAGGCTGCAGTTAGGCTAGTTTGAAAGTCTTACCAAAAGAAGTATCTTGAGAGGCAGCTGGCATCCTCCACAGGTGATCGCTGCATCCTAAAAGTTTCCCGGGGATGTCACCGCTTGCATCGGGTGTCAGCTGAACGCCTCTCCGTTGAATGAAGCTCGCAAACTCCGTCGTCCACCGCGCGCACAGTTGAGCGCTGATATTGTCGAGATTCGCTGCCAGTATTTAGACAATGAGGAAAATTTGTCGTATGTCGAATCGTTATTGAAAAGTAAAGCGCTTATAAAGAGCCCATGCCGACAGCAGCGCTGTGATTCAGTGAGAAAAGTGCGCTGTCTCAACCCCAAACGCCACAGATCCTTTGGGCATGTCATCCTCAAACTGTCAGTCTTTTACAGAGATGCTCACGTGTTGCTTTAGGCTACAAGAGCAAGTGGCGTGTCATCAACAGAGACTTCTCGAGAAAGAACGTTAGAAGCCTACATTTTAACACATGAAGTCCATTGGTTTCATTTCTCTGATTTCATTATGTTTGAAATGGAAAAGTAAATGAAGGCTAGCCTATTAATGTATTTTTAAACAGGCTAGTCGAAAGAAATGAATGATTTAAGACAATTCAAATCCTAATATTGTAAAACAAACAAATAAAAATAAAACACTTGTCAAAATGAGAGGAAAATATTTAAGATGTGGCACTGTTTAGGTCACTAATCAAATGAGCATGTTTGTGACAATTTTAATTCCATTGTTCAAAAGGTCAAGCACAAGATGCTCTTTGGATAAATTCTCAAATTATTATGATATGATCATCGGGTTTTACGCAAACTGGTGGAGTTCAAGTAGACTGAGTGCTGCCAGCTAAAATGGGACTTATCTAGATATCTAGGACCTGATATATCTTTTTTTCTTTTCTTTTTTCATTTGAACTTTTCACTCAAATTATCCCTAACATTTTGATTCATGATACTGTAAAAAGGCTAGATGAATCTCAGCAGAGTGACATCTTGAGGCCATGGGCTGCCTTTGTGGAACTAAGTAAATTAAATCACTCATTTTGTTAAGTACTCCAATATCAGTTTTTTATGTTGCAATGATAAAGGAGATCACATGAAGTCTATTCAGTGTTCCTCAGCAATTTGGTCTCAAATGATATGCAAGTCATAATAGCATGATATAGTAAATTGACAATCTTAGCCATTTTTTTTTTTTTTGGTTTTAAAAATATATTGACTTAATGTAATATTGACTTAATCTAATCAGACAGAGGAAACACCCCCACATGTGCAGTCCATGACAGAGCTCATATATGTTTTGTTTTTTTGTTGTTGTTGTTTTTTACAGTTTCTCTCAGTCGCTTTGGAACATTTCTCAGATCAGAATTGAAATTCTCAAAACTATACCTGTCCAACCTTCACATCATTGTTTCACTTGTGCGCATCAAAAAAGAAAGTTGCAAATGATTATCTATTCTCTGGTTTTTCCTATAATCAGTTGCTTATGTCATGTTGATCAAAATGTATTATAATGGGTCTCTGTTGAATTGTCTCACCCCCCAAACAGTTCATTCACATGCAAAATGGTTAAACAAGTTGTCATAATCAAGCATATTTCTATACATTTCCATCAGACTTTTTTTCTAAATCTGTCCTGTTCACATTTTTACTTTTGTTTTTTGTTTGTTTGTTTGTTTTTTTCCTTTTTTGCAGTGCTGTCTTTTTCTTTCTGTACTGCAATGACATGGTCTGTCAATAACATACATTACAAACAGTAAAACGTAAACGTGAATCTGGCCCTCTTGCAATCAAACTCCCCTGTACAATAAGTTGTGTAACCTACAATTTACAATTATCATCAATTCTTTATAGTTTACATCAGAACATCCCTCCAGGGTACTGTTATGATAATATATGACTGAGCAATTTAACTGTCTGTACACAATAACACAAAGACTTGTCATTCTGATATCACTGACATGTTCATTGACACAGATATTTACTTTTGAGAGATGAACTAAGGATTTTGAGCAAGACACTGGATTTTGTAGGTGTGTTCTGCTATTTGTACAAATAGTTCTGAGAAATGCACTTAGAGTTTTGCAATTTACGGATGATTCGAGAAATGTACCAAAGAGACCTTTTATTATTTTTTTTTTTTTTATTAGTACTAATATGATCAAAAACACAAAATAAGCTCGTAAAGCTCTTACTTTCAAACTTTTGTTTTTTATCTTCATCTTCTCGTTCAGTTTAATACATTTGTGTATAATCCAACTGAACTTAATGTTTAATCAAGCAATGAATCATTACACTTAGATATTGATTCTTTAGACATTTAGACATGTTCGCATTTTCCGATACCAAAATGTAATAAATTCTTTTTAGATTAGTGATTTATAGATAACCACCACTATGTTCTAATTTGTCAGGAGAGTACAAGGGAGATAAAACTGTAACATCAGATTGATCAGAGAGACTGTGTTAAATACAGAATTTTACGTTACATGTATGGCATGTCATACTGTAAACCGACAACCAGACTTGCCACATTACTGTAACTCACATCTGTTAAAGGTCAACAGAATATATTCAGCCATGGCACAGTGAGAACAATTACCGTATTGCCAGCAAACTCTGTTATAGCACAAAACCTCTTGCTTGTGTTATACTTTATCACACCTTATAACACACTGAATAGATACAATACATTATGGATTCAATTACATAAAGTGTATTTTCCAATGTGGCATCTGGAGCCTGTTAATTCAGTAAAAATGGATTTGAGACATGTATCTTGCATTGTTTGTTGTTGAACTGATTGTTAAAACTAAATTGAAAGAAGATGATATGGTTTTGTTTCTGTTATTTTAACGAAATGTTACTATTATTACTCAGTCATTACAATAATCTTGTGTTTGAAAGAATGACTATGTGGGCTTAAAAATAAAACTGATAAAAGCATGGAATCTGATTTTGCAATAAAGACTATCCGTGTTAGCCTACAAATGTGATCAGTTTAGATTTTTGTAGGCTACTTAAGAGTTTTTAAAATGTAGGCTAGCCTACTCCTTACTTGAGAAAATAGTACCAAAACAAATAAAACAAACTGTAATACATTTTAATAAAATTAGACAATGAGATTAGAGTGGTTTAAAATCATAGAGTTTAAAATATAGATTTTAGAAGATGGGCTCTGGAAGAATGTGTATTATAAGAACGCGCTTCTCTATTGGTCGTTTCATTAAGAATACAGATCTGGGCGTGGCTACCGCTTACGTCATTCCGCAGGACATTAACGAGATCACAGTCGAGTGAACAGGAACTTCTAATAGTCCATTAAAATCATGTCAGCTTTTCCTGCTGGTGATGAAAGTGACGGGAGTAGCGACGAGTGGGATATTGGATATTCTGGTATAAACAAAAAAACATGCGCTGAGGTAAACGTAATGTTTTTTTTTTTTACCTCAACTCGTGCAACGTGAACATTTTATATTTTGGTTAGCATTCGGCCTCTTAGTTTAAGATAGTAATGTACGCAAATTATTTTCATGATTAAAAACCTTTTTATCTGGCTGGCAGTTCTCAGCGGAAGTTCATTTGAATGGAGAAGATAAAGTATCCACTTTGAAAAGAGCCATTACTGCAGGAAATGTCGACCTGGTGCGCGAGCTCTTGGACGGGGGTATGTTCTTTTATAGTTTTTGTTATGGCGAGACACTCTACAAAACATAAATATACGCCCATCTCTTCGTCTTTTAACAGGCCTGGACGTGGAGACGAGGCTTGGTTTTGGCTGGACTCCTCTCATGTGCGTTGTCCATGTGGCCCACTACGAGCTCACCGAACTGCTGCTGGATCATGGCGCAAGTGCAAACTTCAGCAGAGGTAACGTTAAATGGAGAGTTTCTCCATAATCCAAAACAAGGGTTCTCAAAGCCACTCATAAAATCATTAGTGCGTGTATCAGAGCTTTATATTGCAAGTTTAGACGAGATATTAAGATATTTTGCGTCACTTTAATGTTGTTATCATGGCAAGTTCACCCAAAAAAATTACGTCATCGTCAATACTCGCCCTCAAGCTGTTCCAAACCGGTATGAATTTCTTTCTTCTGCTCAACACAAAAGAAGATACTTTGAAGAAAATTGGTAACCTAACTATGTAAGCTTGTTTTCTCCACAGAATAAAAAATGTGAAAGAATGACTTGTGACTTCTTATCTCACATTTCTGACTTTCTTTCCCACAATTGCTAGTTTACATCTCACAATTCTGACTGTACTTGCAATTGTGAGATAAAAATAGTGAGATAAAAAGTCACAATTATCTTTTAGATTTGTTTTATTCCATGGCAGAAACAAGCTTAAACTGTTGATTGACCCCTATGGAAGTCAATGGTGCCCATCAACATGTGTGGTTACCGATATTCTTCGAAATATCTTTTTTTGTGTGTTCAGTTGAAGAAAGAAATTTCCTTTTTTGGGTGAATGATCCCTTTAAATGAGCTCCTGGGTGATTTGTATCCTCATTAGAAACTTTTGCACTATTACTCTACATTTTACTAAGAAAAACTCACATAGGACAAGGGGATACACACTTTGCACTTGACCACTTATGTACTTACATGATACATTTCCAGTGTTTGGTCCAAGTGTTCAAAAGTAAAAATCCAGGTATAATTTTTGTTGTTTTTTACATTTTAAGCTTTTAATTTACACATTTCAATTCTTTGCACTTTAAATTAAACTTCTAAATGTCTGTTCAGTAGTATTTAACACAACATAATTGAATTGCGGTGCTTCTACTTAAAAGGACAGTTCACCCAAAAAATTAAAGTTTTCCTCAACCTCATGTCAACCTCATTTCCTCAACCTCATGTTGTTCCAAACCCAAATGAGTTTCTTTCTTCTGTTGAACACAAAAGATGATATTTTGAAGAATGTTAGTAACCAGACCCTACATCTAGTTGATGGACCCCACTGACTAAATTAATTCTGATTAAAAGCAATATTGCCAATATTTTAAAAATACACACACCTGTACTCATCTCTGCACAAATAAAACATGCAACACTTTAAATTTTACCACTAAACTATATGTAATATCTAATTAAATGAACTTGGACCAGAAAGTTTTCCTCAATCATGATTTTCGAGTACATTAGTTCATGAACATAATGAATGATTGGATATGCTTCGAAACGCTATTAGATCTAGTGTGTGTTAAGGGCACTAAACCTTTAGTATTTTTCAGAAGCTTTGAATTGGCTAAAACCACAAGTGCATCTATTGGGAGTTGGGACGGGCCTTTTTTTCTGTTATAGGCCCATTTTTTTCTTGGGTAAACCATAGCTATCTGCGAATAGAGCATTTTTACAATGCCATTAGTAACTTATCTGGTGCATAAAGGCTTTAAGGGTTTAAGGTCAAAGGTTTAGTTTGATAAGGTGAAAGCAGGTGCTGTCAATCTGCCATTGCACCACATGGCCTTCCTTTGACTCTTGTGGGTTTTTATTGGAGAGGATGGGGGTTTTGCATCAGCCACCGGGAAGGAACCCAAAGATACCAAATCAAAAGAGCATGGCTAGACTTAATCCTTCAGGGGGAATAGTTTGGTTTTCATTAATACGCTTAACATTGAAGTTGGTTGCATTCTTTTGATTTCAACCCACGTGCTAGCCTTAGTGTCCTTCATCTGCAATTACTTAATGTTTGTGACGCACATGGCGAACTATTGTAACGTGTAATTAATCTGCTGGCGTTTTTTTTTCGTTTACACATTGTCTTTCTTAATTTTTTTTCTTCAAAATTGAATGCATGTGTTGGTCAAGGTGAAATGTCGGCACATGAGCGACTGGAGCGATGTAGACACTTCCGCTGTGTCCACTGGGAAGAGATGGAGGGGGAGTTCCAGAGGGGGTCTCGAGCAACTGAAGCTGCAGGGTTAGACGGGAAATAATTAAATGTGAATGCAGCTGCCACTTCCTGGTCTGTGTTCCGCACAGAAGGGGAAGAATGTAGAAGTGATTGATAATGGGGGTATACAGAGCGTGGTGCTGGCGTCATTGCGTTGGCCCAACACTGGAGCTTTATTTATTTTCGTGCTCCACCGCAGACGCAACTAAACTGTGTCTGTATCCTACTCACAAGCAGACCCGCTCCTACAGTCTAAACGCAGCTATCATCACAACACACAAACCCCTTACATAGATGGGTCTCCTTTCTGCAACAACAAAACATTATAAGTAGAACTGCTCCCGGTCGGATACGTGCCCAAAGTACTAACAGTGTCCAACAACATTAGGCCATGTGAGACTCACATGACGTATGTACAAGCATGTCCATACTGTGATATGAACAATTACCATTGGAGAATATTTGTGAGAATTATTAATTGACTATGGAATTGTATGTGTGTGTTTTTCTCTAACTTCCATACACAGACCACTATACAGTCCTGATGGCTGCTTGCACAGCAACGTCTGCCTCAGAAGAGATGATCACCAGGTGTGTGGCTCTGCTGCTCAGTCGCAACGCTGACCCGAATATCTGCAACAGGTAGGAATGGTCTTTTGCAGGTGTGACTGCTCCTCCGTAGCATGCAGTTGGGGTTCAGGCTGATGAATTTTATTAGTTAAATGTTATTCATTTATGGATACTGATTGACATGACATGGCTAATGGACAGTGGCGTGCACGGACCTCCACAAGGGCGAGATCGCGTTCCAGGGGGCACTGCAATACAACCAAAAGTGCACTTTACTATTAACAATTAAATGGTCATGCTACTGACATAGAGTAAAATGGTTAGGTTCCTTTAAATCTCATTTATGATGTTGTCAACCTTTTATAGATTATATATTATGGAGGCCCATTTTCAGTATCAGAGTGAAAAAAACACTTTGGAAAAATTTAATTTTACAATCTTTTATTTGATTTGTTTTCTGACAGTATATTGCTTCTGTAGTTTATTGTTTGGCATTTAAGAAAAATATTCATGTTGACTACAGTGATCTCTCACATTAATTGCCTTGGTGATTATCCATTTTATTCATTTCTCCATTGCATGCTATACTAGAATTAAAAGTGCACATTTACTTCAGTGGTTCTCAACCAGGGGGCCTCAAGGTAAAACAAGCATTAAGTTAAGAATAATTAAAATTCCTATAGTCTTTAAGGATCTGGATATATGCCTAGTTTTAAGAGTATGTAAAAGTAATAAATATACACTGTTGTTATGCCAAGCTCTCCAATGATTTTTTTTTGGGGGGTAGCATTTGAGTAATGATTTTTCTTTAAAGGGGTCATGAACTGGCTTTTTAAAATTTATTATATTGTTGTCTAAGGTCAAATTATGACGTTCGCTTGGTTTTTGCATTCAAAAACATCAAAATGAATAAGTAATAGGCTATTTAGTACCCTAGTTTTGAGCCTAGCTGAAAAACGCTCGTTTTTATGGGCGTCTCGCATTGAAGACTTGGAAGTAAACGCCCACTGCTGTGTGTGGATAACAGTTTTGCATATTATAATGAGTTTCAACTCGCCCGTCGATGCACTTGGGGGAAATTGTTTTGAAAACGTCCAATGTTGTAAAATGGCAACTGGAATGATTCGCCCATACATATTCGACCCAGAGTCCGTGTGTTGCACAATTCCTGTCAGTTCCAATATAGACGGGATTGTTCCCCACTTTGAAAAATGAGTCGTTTTCTGAGGCTGGTGTCAATAAAAGCTTTTATTGGACTAACAAGGGTGTTTTCAATTCTGAAACTTACAGGATATTCTTATAATATGATGACCTCTTAGATGGCAAAAGCTCAAGGAAATTTGATTTCTCAGTTCATCACCCCTTTAAATCCTTATATTCACTAAATTTCAAATGACTAGAAAATTTTGTCGTGGTCAATCCGGGTGGCCTTGGAATCAAAAAGTTTGAGAACCAATGATTTAATAATTCAATTTAAAAAGACTGTCTGATCCTTCATCTCATCCACATGCATTCAAAATGAACAACAAATAGTCGCAAGCACTGTCTAGCCCGGTTGATTGAGAGTATGTGAAAAAGTGCTTCCACCAGCTACAAAACATTAACACTGGCCAGACAGTGTTTTAAACAAGTCTTCCTAACAACTCTGTTTGGGAGGTGATGTGTACCCAATAGTGCATTTTTCAGGGCAGCCTCCAGCTGCTTATCATCTGTCACCCAAACCGCTCACATGATATGGAGTGTCAACAAGCATGTTGCTCACTTGACTGGTGAGAAAGTGATTGTTTCCCCATCCAGACAAAATATTTAAAGTTCGTTAACAAGGTACAGGGAGACGTTGGGCCTGTCAAAGCTTCATCCTCTTCCTCTGCCCTCTCAGTGCTCCACACATAACCTACAATATGCAGCAGCTGCATTTCCCTAAATCTTTTTGTTGACAAATACATGCTTAGACTAAGCCAGACATCATTTTTGGGAAGGGGGACTGTTTCAGATTAGCTGAAATTGCTTAGACTAGAATTTTACACGTTCTCTCTCACATGTGAAATCACAGGCATATACTGTAATAGATGTTTAAATGCGTCACCTCATGTAACATTGTGATTATGGTATTGGGGTGAGTCGTTTTAATTTGCATGCATTATGTCTCTGATTACATAATATACATAATATAGTACTGTTACTGTATGATGTAAGCACTTATTGAGTTGATAATGGGGTCATCTAACTGCACCAAACAGCTCTCAAAAATGTGTATGCCAGGGTTTCTCAAACGGTAAGTGAAGGGAGTTTCTTGTTGATAAAGTGTAACTTAAATAAAGGGGGTTGCACAAACTGAAATTGCAATGTTCCACGAAGGCTGCAATTTTAATTGAATAATTGTATAAACTGTTGCGCTACATATTTCTAAGTGAAGGGCATCACTGTTTTCAATCTTGCTAAACTTGCTGAAAGATCATGTACTCTAATTAAAATTGTCTTTTGCTTAACCATAACTGCATGTTGTTCCAAACCTATATGACTTTACTCCTTCTGCAGAACACAAAAGATGATATTTTGATTGTTTCAACTGTTTTTGTCCATACAAGAAAGTCGATGGGGTCCAAAACATTGGATTCCTTTGACTTTCATTGAAAACACTAGACTTTTATCAAAATATCATATTGTTTCACTGAAGAATGTCATTTATACCACTTATCTCATGCATACTTGCTTCAAGTTGTGAATTGCAGACTTTTTGAAATGCAACAACATATAATATTGAGCTTGTTTAGCTATTGTGTAGCATTTGCATTCATGTCCTTCTATAGACTACAGGATGTTTCAGGCATTAAAAGTCACTGGGCCCATGTGGCCTTAGAAAGCATATTTTGCTGGCTAATTTTTCAAGACTTCTGCTGGTGCCTTTTCCTTTCATTCATGTAACGGTTGTGTATTTAATGATGTTCCCAGTGAGGCTTTACGCTTCAATGCTGACAAGCATATGCTGTTCCAAATTATTCTAATTTTAGTTTAGTACATGAGAAGTATTTATAACTGCTTTTTACTAACTCCCAGTTATGTAAATACTTGAAAATTATGATCGTACCCATAGTATAACCCCATTTACAGCAATCGTTTTATTGATTCAATAAGTTGAATTGCTCCCTTGGTTTTTGTAGAAGGACAGCCTGGGAAAATACTTTTAAGACCGTACACATTTGTCACAAATACAGTCACTGAAGGGGAAATGCGTAGATAGCGAGGAGATAATGTCAAGATGAAGAATGATGGTGCCCTTGCTCACCTGTGCTGTAGAGTTCAGTTCGCCACCATCACCTTCTCTGGGAAATGCCACCCATGTTGATTAATAGCCTCAGGATTTTCCCATAGACTTAAGGTGTGATGTTTGACACTGCGATCTTTAGATAAAAGTGTTTATTTACAGCAGTGACGCAAGCTCTAAGCACAGATGACTTGAAAGTTCCTCTTTTGTGCTTTTTGCAGGTAATGGATTGTCCTGAGCTAGATGTAAAATGTTTTTGTCTTTGTTTACTTTGGCACAGTTCGACTCTTTATAGTGATTTGATTTTTCGAAATGGAGGTTTCGTTCAAGCGGTGATTTACAAACAGGGCCGTCATGTACCTGTTTTTTATGAGGGGGGCTTTAGTGGTTGTCCACATTCACTTGGCTCTCTAAGCAAGATCACACATGATAACATTTTTAGTAGTTTTCTAAGAACTGTCAGACTTGTTCTCCTAGATGTATATTTTTGTTTAGCATGCAAGGAGGCCTCCATTTAAAATTGCAACCTATAAATAAATT
>JAOTRC010000002.1:9078516-9098227 GCA_027497675.1 Cyprinella lutrensis | reverse complement strand
AATAAAGAAAACAGTTACAAACTGAAACAGGAAGTGCTTCTGGACCAGTGTTGTTTACATTTTGTGAAATGGTCTATTAATTACAGTGGTTATGGCGTGAATGCAGCATTAGCTTTGTTTAGTTCTGGAAGAACTGTAAAAGTTGTCTGCCCTGAAATTAAATGCGATGTGAAATGCGTTGATTGTGATGTCTGCGCGAGCAGGGTGCACGCACAAGTAACATTGCATCATGTAACATTGACTGGCAGGTAGGACATCCTATTGAATTTAGACCGAATGATAATGATTGGACGAATATTTTTTGGTCCCTAGACTTCCACAAAAGATACATGTATATTTTTTTAAATATTTAGACAACTTCTATTATTGATTGCTATCAGGATGTGAACATTAATTAAACTTGTATAACAACAAGTGATTATGAAAAACATTGTCTACTCTAAATGTAACTTTCTGTTGCTTAAATCAAGAGCTGACTTCAGATTTAGGGGACCAGAATGACTCTTAAATGTCCTCTGAGCCACACAAATCAGTCCTTTACTACTACACACAAAGTATTGTCTGTCTTCAGACTCTGATTTACACCTCGTCTGTATCTTGTGCTGTTGATTGATCCTTAAAAGTTCAAAAGGCCATCGCGGCACAGCCTTGTCACCCCCGTTTCCCTGTGCCTATCCAATAGAGACCTTTGTCAAAACAATGTAAAACCATAAGCAGAAGTTAAATCTTCATGCAGGATCCACCTGTTGTGTCAGAGGTTGGCATCCTCATGTCAGAGAAAACAGTGCTATTTTTTTCTGCAAGTGAGGTTTTTGCATAGATGGACAAAAGCTGTGAAATAAAACTTCAATCAAGGGTGAATCTGGTGTTTTTGTGGCCTAATTTAAGAATAATTTAAGAAGAAGAAACGAAGTTTTGGTTCCTCTTTTGTATTTATATGACTCAGGCTTGTACATGAAATGAATGGGAGATCATGTGATATCCCGTACAAGATGAGTGACAATACATTTTTTAACAAAGTTAGCAGAGGGGATATGAATGATGCACATTTTTCTGGTTATATGGTTTAATATACAATTTTCTGGAAAAGTTTTCCATGACAGTTAAAGAAACAGTCTCATGCATAATCGTAAAACCTAACATGACCAAAATGCAAAAATAAAATTGCTTGTTTCAAACAGTATTAAAACAATAATGAAGAAAAGAAAAAGGTAAACTTGTAACAATGGTTTAAAAAAAATGAATAATACATATTTATCTCTTAGACATATTTGTCTTTTATTTATACAAAAATATTAACATTACATCCCTTACAAATATACAACTGGTACACAGATCTCACCAGGGATCAGCGAGGCCCGAAATACTGCACTACAGTGCTATAAAGGCTGGACAAAAAGCAGGGCACACGCTCACACACAGTCTTCATGAGCACAAAAGTCAAGGCCATCTCGACAAGTTCCTTCTTAAACTCTTTGGCTCCGGCCACATGGTGAAGTAAGCCCTGCACTCCATCAGATAGATGTCTGGACCATAACTGCAAATGTTTAAAGAATATTGAGAGGTATGAGTCGTAAATGATACTAATGGGTTAAGGAGGAACCATTTTAGAATAAATGAACTGCTTAGAATAATTCATCTTACCTGAGTGTCACACTTGTCCAGTTTCTTGGTCAAAGTTTCAGCAGCTTGGAACAGGACTCTCTGCTCAAGAAGGTCTGCAATTCTGATCAGCTCTGCAGCCATTTCCCTTGCTGCCTGAGCCTGTTCAGCATCAACTGAGATGGAGATGCATAAGAGCCGTGTTAACAACAGCAAAAACTATTTACATTTATTCATTTAGCTGACACTTTTATCCAAAAACGCCTTACAATTGCTTTATATGTCAGAGGTCGCATACCTCTGGAGCAACTAGGGGTTAAGTGTCTTTGCTCAGGGACACATTGGTGTCTCACAGTGGATTAGAACCTGGGTCTCTCATACCAAAGGCATGTGTCTTATCCACTGCGAATTATGTGGATAATTCTTAACTATACATTCATATACTATAAATAAAAACTATACATTAGTTTTAATATAACTAAAAATATAATATTAACAAATCATGATTTGAGAAAAACATTTTTGTTATATTTTCATCAGATAAAATATTGTCTATTTATCAGTTATCTTTATAAACTCGTTCCTACCACTGAATAAAAAATAAAAACTTCATAACTCTCTCCTCACAATCCCGAGTTTAGATCTCGCAATTCTGACTTTTTTCTCAGAATCAAGATTTAAACTTGCAACTGCAAAAAGTCAGAGTCTAATACTTCTGACTTTTTCATAATTTACAAATGCGAGTTATAAAATCAGAATTGTGTGATATCTCGCAATTCCGAGAGAGAAAAATCTTGAGGAATGTAAACTCGATATTGTGAGAAAAAAGTTAGAATTGTGAGCTAAAGAGGTATAAACTTGCAATTGCAAGAAAAAAAGTCACAATTGTAAGTCGCAATTCCCTTTTATTTTGTTTTTTTTTTCATAGTGGAAACAAGCTTCCATAGTTATTAGTTAATAATCATTGGCGTACTGGTATCAATTAAGATAATCAGAACAGTACAAATATGATAAGAGAAAATAACAAATACCTGGCAGATGAGGCTGAACTTGATTCTGAAGTTCATGTAAAAGATCTTTGTAGGTGGCCGAGGGACTATGTCCATCAGTTTGTAAATCGCCATCACTTTCAAGATTGTGATCGGAAAGAAGACCCAAATCATTAAATTCTCTTTTAAGCTCGCTATTTTGGCATCCTTTTTGCTCAAAAAAGGAAAGGAGCAGCAGGGAACAGTGCGGAAAATTGTCAATGTTTCTGTTGCGGTCCATTGCACAAACCTGTGTTATGCCTCATACAGGTGCTCTGCAATTCAAAGGAAACACAAAAGCAGTTAGTTTCATTATCTTGACAAAAACAAGACATTGAAATGATTTAAGACTATACAGCCTGATAAATATATTTAAATGCATTTAATATTTTTAATATGGTCTGGGGAAAAAAAATGTACCCAGAAGTGAACTAAACCTGACATTCACATTTGTTAAAACAATATAAATATAAAGTAAATAACAGAGATTAAGTTTTACAAAGTCTGTATGACAGCACTTTGTGCGTTTGACACTCTTACCTAAAGCTATTGCATTTAGGTTGATACATTTTCTCATGCATTCCCAGGGAATCTAACCAATGACCTTTGCGTTGATAATGCTATGCTCCACTCTTTAAGCTACATGAACATTATAAATTATTATATAACTGTATAAAAAAATATATATATATATAATATGTAAAATCTAAATAAACGTAAACTTGTAGTTCGTGGTTGTGACGACGGTTGGCTTATAATAAGATGATGAAATATCCATAAGTTAACTTAAATTTAGTTAACCAAGTTAGCAAGCAGCTGAAAATTACAGTTAGCGGCTAGCTAACATTAACTGTTAATCGGCCTATTATTGAAATTGGCTAATTTTATAAGTCTTATTACTGAAGTTTAGAATGCAAATTTAATTGTAAACAGTGCGTTTGACTGATGCTCCCATTTTGCGCCGAAGAACAGTTTCGGAAGAAATGATTTTCATTTCAAAACAAAGACAGACTCAAGTCGAAATTCAGCTCTTAAAAACCCCTCAATGATTAACGTTAATGCGGTTAAAAATAAAAACACCAGCCAGATGCTGCACATTTCTGAACATTAATATCACGTGCACGAAAGTTGAATCTAACGTTAACTGATGGAAGCGTGAAATATTTGTCTAATTTAGGTAACTTAACGTTAGGTAACGTACATGTGAATGGATGTTTACATTTAAAGAAACTGCATAAAGTGTCATGACATTTTCGACACAAACCATGAAAAGGCTACGAAATTGGTAAAAGTTAGTTACCAATTTTATACTATTAAAATATTCTTTGACACAAATGTTCAAAATCGTGTCGAGTGTATTTCATTTTTTAGTCAAAGAATAAACATTCGTTACTTACGTAAACTTTCAGTCAAAATACCGGACGATGAAGCATCATCTCCGACAAACAAACAAACACACTCAAAAAAAGCCTGAAAAATGATCATTTTCAATCCGACAAGCCGTGTGTATAAGAGTCTCGGCGTCACGTATGACTGCGAGGGCGTGGCCAATGTTCACGTAGTTTCCCTATAGTTGTCAAGTGTGTGTGTAGCGTCTGAAAACATGCTAGATTTAATTCTCGCTGTTTGTTATAAGTTAAGGCTTTAAATTAGATGTGACTTTTTTTACATAGCCGCCGAGAAGGCAAAGATAAACAGACTTTGAAAGACCCGACCTGTACTTTAGGAGAAAGGGGTTTTTGGAAACGAATTTCCCCTTCTGCTAGACTGCACGTGTCAGATAAGGAATTCTGAGGAGTTGGTTGACAAACTTGATGTTAGCACACCACGTGCGCAATGGAATAAAACAAGACAGACAATATTCAAACCCCTCCTTGTAATAAAAACAACATTTTGCGTTACATCTTTTAATTTAACACACATTTAAAGACACACTGGTGCCCCCTGTTTGAGAACCACTCTATACTAGGACATCTCTTCTAGGAGGATCACCCTAGTCTTACTAAATTCCACACCTGTTGGACATTTAATTGTTTTCTCATCTTTTTCTTGTGAAGTTGCTGAATCAACCATAGCAGATAGAGTTGAAAGTACATCAATCAGCATCACTCAGAAAAAAACATTTTAAAACTTTATTTACAATTAAAATGAAATGGTTACTTGACAAGATAAATTTGCCATTCAACAGCAAATCTTAAATATGTGCCGATTCATGCACCACATAAAACAGGGCTGTGTTCGTCTCTGATGAGTCATTTCAAGACAAAAACAAGATCTGAACTGATGATTTTACATTGACAAACGTGCAAGCGTGTCTGACTGTTGCATTCCAAAGAGTTTGTAGGTATGTTGAGACGGTACGTGATTCAGTTCTAGTATCCGGGAAAACCAAAGCTCATAGACCGGGCTGCGTTTCTTCCCACAAGCTTCCGCCCAGTTCTCGGAAGAGACCCTGTTTGGGATGACGGCAGGGGTGATGTAGCAGCCAGTCGAGCTTCCTTGAGTTCTCTTAGTAGAAAGAGAAGGCGTGGGATTATTTCAAGGAAGTAAACAAGTAGTGCTTCCTTATGAAATGGAGTACAGTATATGCCAGATTACTCACCGTTCCAGCATAGCTGTTCTGAACTTCTCCACATTTAGCTCCTTGCGAAGCTGTGCAGCCAGTTTGCCAGCTCTCTCCTTGTGCAGTGCATCATGCCGACACAACGCAGATGCAGATGGCCTTGCTGTAGGATCAGGATCCAACATGGTCTATCAAAAACAAATGTATTGTTCATATTACGTTTTTAATTTGACCTCAGAGACTGATAATATGAATCCATGGTAAACAAAACTTCAAAGCCACCACAAAATGTATGACAATTCGTCAGAATTGCTGGTGACTGAACCAAAACTAGTACTACATTGCTCAGCATTTTATGATAGTTGGTCTCTATGCCCTCTGCTGGTGGAATACTAGTACATGCTTTTTTTTTTAAACCACCCATGACTAATTGAATTCAAGGAATACACACCCTGGTAATTTACATGGAATTAGACCCCCCTGAATGCTGATACTTTTAGTACCAGATCAGTCCATTCTAAAGAAGTCTCATGAATATGCTGGTGGTTTTGAAGTTTTGTTCTCATTTACAATGGTTTCCTCCATGCAGTCTCTGAGGTTGTGGAAGATAACTTAACCTGCTTTGTCAAAACCATTACAGGTAATGCAATGAATTCCTCAGATGTGCTTACTCAAATTACCTTTAAAAGGTCTTTAAAGGGTGCTGGTAACTCCTGGGGCAGGCTGGGCATCTCACCCTGTCTGAGGCTATGCCAGGTGTCTCCATTCTGAGGAAGTGGTGGAGCTCCAGCAGCTAATAACACAGTCAGGCCCAGCGCAAAAATATCTGCTTTAGGAAGATGCGTGTAGTCCTGTCAACAAAAACAACAACAGTGGGTCACATCCACAATCATATTGTAATGTCAGTCATTGTTTATAAGAGATTAACCTCTGCAGCAAACTAAACACCCAGAGAAAGCTCAAACAGATATTGTACCTCTCGCAGGATCTCATAGGCCAGGAAACGGCTATCCCCTTCCTCTACCTGAGGGCTTGAGATGGATGTTACATGACCCAAGTCACCTAAAGAACAAGGGACCCTCGATATTAGATATTGATATATAAATGTCAAAACATGGCTTGGTTTGATTGTGTCGGCGACTTATTCGTGTATAATTCTTTAGGGTCTTCATGTAAATTTTAAACATACTTTCCTCAATTGTTGTATAAAACATCCTTTTTACCTCAAAAACAGTTTTTAGCAATTGCTTACCCCACCCCTCTCTTCTGTGGGGCATGTCCACACAAGACACATAAAGTGCTGCCTTGGTGGACAGTATACAATGGCTGAGGGAGGAAATATGCGAATACGTGGCAGTCTGTCAGTGGTCTTGGCAGAGCAATATGACATCATATTGCTCAAAACTAATCTTGATTGAGTGCGTTTAGACTAGTTATGTTTTCAGCTAAATTAAAGACTTTAGGCTTTATAGGTTTCGGTAAAAAAAAAAAAAAAAAATGTTGGTGAACTAATTATTTCAGGAGATTTAGAAATACATCAGTGTTAGATAAACTTTCCGGATCACTAAATACCTTAATGTGTAATAATAATTAAATAAAAAATAATCTTTAAGAAGATACCAATTTTATATACAACCCCAGAGGAGGGGCTTTCATCCTCTTCTTCACTATCTCCCTCTCCACCAGCACTCGAGCTGGGTCGACGGCAGATGAAAATATTACCTGGAAAGGATGAAAATCCTTTAAGCATGTGCCTGTCAAAAAGTCAAATGTTTCATTAAGTGGTAGAGGCATGTGAAAAACAAAGAAAGAGACACAGAGCTCACTGGGTTTGATGTCGAGGTGCACTAGGCCTGAGTTGTGGATGTATTTGAGCCCCATTGAGACCTGTAGGAGCAGATCCCTTAACTCTGGAACTCTGAAATACTCTCCTTGCTCCTCTTTTTCAGTTATAGCATCATGGAGGCTACCTCCTACAAGACCAAAAAATCCCAGTACACAAACACATAGCCATCTACAGTAGGTTTATATTGTGATCTTCTGTCCTACCGTCACAGTACTCATTTTGTATAACCATGTGGTCATCTTCAGCCCATGCAGAGTAGTATCGGACAACATGAGGGTGATGGCCCAACACCGCATGGGCATACACTTCCTTTAAGGCCAACTGTCTGAAAAAAGAAACTTGTTTTATGTTAAGGTCCAAGATTCATCAAGGAATCACAAAAATCTTAACCTTAGTACACACAGGACTTAGATTAAACCAGGATGAGGCCTTAGTTCAGTTAGGACATTTAAGTTCATGGATACAAATAGGAGGTTTTAAAATGGACCCTTTTAACAGACTATGATGACACGTTTCCACAATTATCAACATCGCAAATCTAGTAAATGTATATATTTAAAATATTAAAAGTTTTTCAAAAGGAGCTATTCAAAGCGATCCCATAGAAGAACCATTTTTGGTTCTCCAGAGAACCCTTCAGTGAAAAGTTTCTTAAAAAAAAAGTAAATGTGAAGAATCTTTTTCCACTTTAAAGAACCTTTCAAGCAATGGAGAGGTTCTGTGAATGTTAAAAGTTCTTCATGAGACCATTGATGCCAAAAAAAGTATATTTTTCTCTCTTTTTTGCAGTCTTGGAAACACTACCATGTTTTTTATTTTTTCATTGAAGCAAACGGGAACACACAAATGATATTTGCGGTCATCTCCGGGACACCATTACAAGTTCACCCAACTACTGTATGATGACTTTTGCTTTCGGAGAACTCTGGAAATGTTAAAAGGGTCCGTTTTGAAAAAGATGATTAAGCTTGACTCACTCATTGGCAGAGCCTGCAATTGGCCTGCGCGAGCGCTTGATGGCGTACATGCAACCATCCAGCCTCTTCACACATCGATACACAGAACCAAACTCGCCCCCGCCGATGCAGCCCAGCTCTAGAAACTCACTCTCGTAACGTGACAGCATGCGGGATGACACTGCTGGCCTCTGAAGGCCAACAGATGGGAGACCATGTGAGAGAACACAGATTTACCAAAGCTTCCGGCGGGATTATGAAGCATTATAAACCTAAAACATAAAAGACAAGGATGAACTATGCTCTTTGAAACTGTACCTTTGAGGGGAGGAAGAAACTTTCATCCTCTGATGAGTTGTGAGTGTCCATAGATCTGTTGAAATAAAAGGTTCAATGTAAATCCAGGTCCTCAATGGGCATTTCTTACATGCAAGTGCTGTTTTACCTTTGTGCATCATCCTCATATTCATCACTCCTTTGGCTCTTCCTCTTGTGGTGTACACTGTTCCTGCGCACCGTATCTGGTGTGAATGGGTTAACGTTCACTGAGGGCACATGGTCAAAAGCACTCGGCAGACGAAGGAATCTTTGACTGCGATACGGCTTGCTGCTAGAGCAAGGGAGGGTCGACTTAGACAGCAAACTCTGTAAGTGGAGGAAGTTGGATGATGTAATTAAGTCTATATAGGGTCATCAATACTCATCAATGTAAACATGAAACGGTTGAGCTGGAAGATTACCTTTGGTGTACTGGGCGAGTCGCAAAGCCGGAGTTTTTTCCAGGCAGCATACGGTATGGGAGAAGTAGGGATGGAAGGGGAAACAGTAATGCTCCTGGTGCGGTGGCGCTGTATCCGGGGCGTCTGACAGGGGCTTCTGATCGAAATACTTCTGTGTGCCCATTCATCAAAGCTATTGTCACTGCTGTCCTCCTCCCCACTGCTGGAGAAGTTCAAGTGCTGCTGTGCTCCATTCACAGAGGCCATTTCAGACCACTAGACGAAAAACAGATTTATTCTAAAGGGTTTTAGAATGGCACCATCCTGTAAATTAGTGGTCAGCCAATACGGGTTGACAAATGGCCAATAAAACAACTTATATGGTGTATATGGGCTTATTAAAGTTAATTATAGCAATTGAGATCTGCTGAAGTTGTTTACACAATATGTATTTGAGGTAAAAAGATGACTGACAAACATCAGCTATGTTATTTGATGCTATGAGAGCAGTCTCGCTAGGCCTCAAAATATGTTTTATTGTGAGTAGAGATACATAAAGATTCTTCTTTCACATACTATAGCTTCAGTTGTGTTCTTATGTAGTTTTGAACATAAAATGCAGTTCCAACTTACCCTGAAATGAGTTCACGGGTGACCACCACTTGGCGGGTCAAAGTTAACGAGGTCCTTTTAACTATGGGCGGAGTGACTCTACCATTAATTAACTCCGCTAACTAGTATATAAGATTTTAGATTCATTCAGTAGGAGTGTTTGACTTGAACCGATCGCCACTTGACACATGAACAAACTCGAATCTGTTGTATCTGTTCTCCGAAAAGATTTGTTATGATCCAAATAGGACGGCGACGACGTGACGGTTTGTGTGTGAAATGAATCACAATAAGTTACCTAATCACAAGTATTTATTTATTGAAATATCAGAAAACATTATTTATAGAAAACAATTTAAAAAGTTAAATGTGTGTGGTTTCCAAAACATAATGTCTGACTCTCAGGGATAGCTTCGTTAGAAGTCGTCAATATATTTATTTTAGGGGACTGCGCACATAGACAACATCATTTGGTGTATTTATTTTTTGGGTGGGAGGACGAGGTTGATAACGAGAACCCTTTTTGCACCACGTGAGCGGAAGTGAGTGACATCATCAAAACAGTGTACGCCTGGGTAGCGTCTGTTACCCTGTCTGTATTACTACATTTAAGGATCGTGTGTATTGCAAGCGCTATGTTCCGTTTCTTGAGTGGCGTTGGTCTCTCCGACTGACCGCTCTGTACTGAGTGCGACGACGTTGTTTATTTCTTCCATAGTCAATATCGAAAAACGCTATCATGGTCGAGCAGTCGGATCGCGCCCCGCTGCTGGACTGGGAGGAGGTTCCCCCGGCCGAACTTGCCCCATCGGTTCCATCACCGGAGACTGGGGATTCAACACAATCCGGTCTATCGAGTTACCCGACCGAGGGCAGTGTAGGGCTAGATATCTCCCTAAACAGAAGCCCAGCAAGACCGAATAGTGTAACAGCTGTTCCAGGTGAAAGTGCACACTCTCCCTATAAACACAGCGGCCCGGGAGGAGATGCTTCTGCCACCGATGAAGAGGGAGACTGCGCCTTTCATGGGCTGTCGGTCAGGGATCGGAGGACCACTGGGTCTGGATGGGAGGAAAAAGATCAGATTGTGGCTGTGTTTGTTGTGACTTTCGACACCAGATCGGGTGAGGATCTTTATTGCTGCCTCCAAACCTTTACACCACTTATTTTTTTCACTGTAAGATACACAAAGCATATCAAAATAGCTTTTAATTCAGAAACTGAAAACTTGATTACTATAGAAGTGTGCAATAACACCTTGTGTGTTTGTGACAGAAGCATTCAAGCATCCTCATTTTTCCCATTTGGGAGGATTGTGTTATTATTAGTAAGAAAATGAATAGAATGAAGTGAGAGTTGTATAAGTCATCCGGCAGACTACTGTACTGTTCTTATCCAACTTCCTCTTTTGCTTCTAAGTTTTGTGGAGAAAGGCATTTGGGGAGTTTTTGTGTTCTTCTGCAAACACTATTTGACTAAAACCTAGTCCAACAGCTTCATAGTTGTTTACACAGGCCCACATTGTGTCTTTTACAGGGAACATGATAGAATGGTGCCTACCTCAAGATGTGAATCTGGAGGGAGTAGAGTTCAAGTCAATGGCCAGTGGCTCTCATCGGATCTCAAGTGACTTCATGTAGGAATTTCTTTCTTAAATTTCATTGTATATATAAGGGCCGAGGGCAATTGTAACATTTTTAAACTTTTTATAATAACATATAACTAATAACTGCAAAACTACCTGTCTATAATAAACATTTGATTTAACTGGTAAAATTAGTAAGACACACTTCAGTCATTTTCTGAACAATATAAGCAAAGTTTAAGTAGGACTTACTTATTTTTTTATTAATATTATTTTTACTAAAATACACGAAATTCAGATTACATTTAGTTGTGCAATTTTTATATCACATCTAGTGTTAAATTTGCCCTGGACCTCACAATTATAAAATCCTTTATGGTATCTATTTGTTATTCATGTTACATTTTAACCAACAGCCTAGAAGTGGAATACATGTTTTGAATCCAAATATTGGGCTTAAAAAAGAAAAAAGTGCATTTTGTTTTGTTCTTGTGTGTTGTTGTTCTCTCTCATCTTATTACAAAAGATTTGACCTATTATTTTTCTTTGTAATTGTGTTTTTCACTTTCGTCAAGATAATTTGTAATCATGAGGCGAACTGTTTGATCAGTTGCATTGAAACAAGTTCATTTTGTGCACATAGCCGCGTATGTTAAATGAGCTTGTCTCTTTTTGTAGATATTTCCGGAAAGGCTGTTACTTTGGTCTAGCGTGCTTTGCCAACATGCCTGTGGAAAGTGAGCTGGAACGAGGAGCTCGGATGAAATCTGTAGGGATTTTGTCTCCTTCTTACACACTGCTATACCGTTACATGCACTTCCTGGAAAACCAAGTCCGGTGAGTGTATTCTTGCATTATGTTTAATCTTGTTATGTTTCCTCCTCTTACTCTTTTGCAGTTTGCATGCATCATTACTATTTTAAGATGTTGTTATGCATTAAACATAAGCTCTGAGTTGGATGTGATGATGACGTGATATCTGCATGAAGATATGTATATACATAGGTAGGACATCCTGTCAATGCATTCAGATTTTTTGGTCCTGAGTATATACTATATGAACATTTTCTATTATTAATTGCTGAGGGCGGCACAGTGGCTCAGGGTAGCTCTGTCGCCTCACAGCATGGAGGTCCCCTGTTTGAGTCCCTTAAGGCCTTTTTGTTTGAAGTTTGCATGTTCTTCCTGTCCTGTGTCTGCGTGGGTTTCCTCTGGGCTCTTCAGTTTCCCCCACAATCCAAAAACATGCAGTATAGGTGGATTTTCTGTAGGTGTGAGTGCAGTGCTGAGTAGGTTACTTACAATTTATTGCCAGTTACTGATTCAAAATTACACGACCAAAATTGTAGTTAGTACCGTAATCCATTACATAACATATTTAAGATAATGTAATCTAACTACTTTGATTACTTTTAGATTACTTCTGACCTATCTTTGTTTATCACATTGATTTGAGAAGAATAATCTTGTACCATATTAATATAAAAATACAAAGATAAAGAAAATGTATTCTATACTTTGTTATCAATAACATGAAGTGCATAATATATTATATTTATGTCAGGTTCTCCCAGACTGGGGTTTATAATGGAATTGAAGGGGATTCTGAGTTTAATGAAAAGCTATTAAGTAATTAAATAATATCAGTGTAAAATAAAAACAATGTAAATAAAACACTTACTAAAATAGATACACATATTTTTTTTTGTTTACCTGCATATTATGTGACCATTAACTAACATCAGAGGACCATAAACTTAATTTTATTATTATTGTTTTAATGACTTAGGTGGCATGTTTCAATGACTTAGATGGTTTTAATGGCAAGAAATGGCCCATAGAATCACCAAGAGTCAGATACGACTGAATTGGTTTATGAACATGAACATTTAGAAACATTGCCTACACTAGTTTTAATTCTCCAAATGCATTCTTACAGGCACCAGTTGCAGTGTCCAGGCCAGTACTCTCCACTTGAAGCTTTCTACGAGGATAAAAAAGCAGTGTTGCCCCCAGGAGGGAACGGTTTGGTCACAGCCTGCCCGACCAGCGCTCTTGGACCCATAGTCAACCGCTGCATGCATCCAGAGATGAAGGTTTGAAGATATAACCCAATGTTGTCTCTCACTAATCAAAGCTTCTGCTTTTTTAAAGATCTCTTCATTAAATATTTTTTTATGATAGTAGCTTTAGATAATTAGATTTTTTTTTGAAGTTATTTTTTAGTTTCTAAAGATATCTAGGCCAGGCCACTCAGGGAATTTCATGTTACTGATTAATCAGAGTGCATTACTTCTGCACATCCTGATAGCAGCACATGCATGGGAAAGTTCAGTTTTGTGGAGTAAAAAAAAAACTATTGTGAGACAAATTTGATCCTCAAGACCACAAGATCCTCTATTGTTAAAGAAGAATTCCATATGAGGAGATAAATATGCTGATGTATACTTCTGGTTATATTGTTTATTGAATAAGGGCTTGATCAGTCTTGAATATGCACATTCTGAAAGTTTACGGTTTTTATAGTTACATAAAATTGCCGGTAAATAAAAAAAAATGTAATGACATCAAGCATAAAGTACACAAAAAATACATACAATTATATATATATATGTTCCCAAAATTTGAAAACTGATATTTAACTTTGAATAATTGCTATATGCACTGACAAGCCTGTCAGAGGAATTTAAAGATGATACTAGATTTAAAAAGCCAGCTAAATGGTCCTAATTATTGTCTGAATAGACCTTAGTCAGGGTAGACACCATGTTGAATTTACAGATGAAAACGAGGCTGTGAGGGACAGTCTTTACAGTGGCGTGCACTGAATAAAGGTCCTAGATCACATGATTTTCATAACAAAAAATAAATATTTTATAAATATTTATCATATATTTTTTTAATAAACTTAAAAGACCTTTTTTTATATATATGTGTGTGTGTGTGGTGTGACTGAATGTGGAATCATTGAATAAGAAATCTGAAGCAACACATTTTGTCACTTTCTCTGTACACATTGTATTAGATTACACACCCGGCTGGCTGCATGTCCCAGTTCATCCGCTTCTTCGGAGAGCAGATCATGGTGCTGTGGAAGTTTGCTTTGCTCAGGAAACGCATCCTCATTTTCTCTCCTCCCCCTGTTGGTGTGGTCTGCTATCGAGGTGAGAGAGGAAACCCATCCAAACATGAACATTGACACATGGCTTACGTTTCTACTTATTTTCCATAACAAATTTAGGGTATTTTCACACTTGGCATGTTTGGTTAGATTAAAACGAAACCTAGTGCGCAGCAGATCTTTGTTTGTGTGTGAGACAGAAGGATTCTGGACGTTGTTTTGACTACTTTACACATTTTTTAAGCTCTATGAGTTCTCAGCTGGTTAAAATACCACCATATGTAGGCTACGTTACATGCATACATTTTGTGTTTTGGGATATTACATAAAATAAAGTGCAAGTCATTTATAAAGCATGAATGGAAACAGCTGATGATTTGTGCATTTATTTTAATCTGTAAATTTTATTATATGATTGTGGGTGTTTTCATATTTAGCTCATAATTATTTTGTTATTTTTTTTTGCATCCATTAGTTTACTGTTGCTGCTGCCTTACTAATGTGTCCATTCCTGGGATGGGCTTGACTGTTCCGGAGTTCCGCCCCTTCTTTTACATCAACGTTGCTGACATCACTGCACTTGAGGCTGAGCTGTCTTATGTGGCCTGTAAGTCTCTCAGTCAAAATTCATAATTTCACAGACACTGTAAACAGTAGATGTTAAATAATATCTAAAGGAGTTGTTCACTTTTGAAAAAACTTTTGCTGATAATTTACTCACCCCATGTCAACCAAGATGTCCATGTCATTCTTTCTCGTTCATCAAAATGAACAAATCTTTTTTCCAAGTCATTTGGTTCATTCAATGAACGAAATTCGTTCATTTTGATGAATGAGTTTGAACAGGAGAGTCACGAACGTGTATCGCAGTACAGAGCAAGGTGTCCATTTGAACTTATAAAACGTAAACTTTGTTATTTATTTATTAAATGAGCGATCGTTTCGCTTGATAAGACCCTTATTCATCGTCTGGAATCGTCTAAAGCCCTTTGAACAGTTTGTAGTTTGCACCGGCTAAAGTTCCAGGCATGGGTTGTGACCACAGTACAGTTCCATGTCACTTCACCAAATGATTTCAGCTATTTCAAAGGTCTTTACAGCTCACAGAACTAAAGCCCACAACATCACCATTAACACAGTGAAGACAGGAAAGGTGAAGATGTCTTTCCTAGCATTCTGTACACCTTTCACTAATTGACCCTGCCTGGTGTCTGTGATTTCATCCTGCGGCCAACGCTAGCCCATAATGCACTGCCTCTAACCTTGTATTGGTGGCTGCAGATAAGACCGTGGCAGCTGCAAGAATCTTCTGTACTGTTATGGCATAGACGCCATGTCTGGGGTCACACAGGCTAATTGGTTTATGCACAATGGGAACAGATCATTAACCATGTCATCCTCGAGAGAACACTGCTCTCTCAGCTCCCATTAATGGGAATTCTCTCTACTAGCTTTAAGTAGACAAGGGGGCATTTTAAGGTACTGTTTAAAACCCATATTTTTTGTTATCTATCAAGGGCCCAGTAGCCCCTGAGTATGATTCCTTGCATTCAAAGAATGCTCAATGTCATTTTGAAAGCAATTTTGCTATTAAGTGCATTTTAATTATGTTCTTGGCACACTGAGTAGTCCTCTCATGTCAGAGTTTTGAAGGTTATTTTGAACTGCTACTTCGGTCTCTGTCTAATCTGTATATTTTTCTATCTGCTTGTCTATTTGTCTGTCTATTTTCCTGTCTGTCTTACTGTCTAACATTCTTTCAATCGGCCTGTCTCTTTTAGACTGTCTGGTTTCTAATATCTATTTTTTCATTTTCTATCTATATCTGTCCATCAGACTCTGTCTACTTTTTTGAAACCATTCAGGCTTGGCTTTTTCACGCCATTAAAGGTTGACAAACTTTCCTCTTCTGGTTTATTAGAACCATAACTCTACATATTTCACCATTTAATTAATGGTTTGAAATTAAACTGCAGTAAATTAAAGAACCGTAAATGATAATTTGGTTAAATAGCAGTTCAGTCAGAGGTCAGTCCAGATACTGATAATTGAAGGTGTTGTTTAAGTGTATATTTATGATGCTGAGTTAAAGTCTTACAGTACGTGAAGTAGTTAATTAAGACGGAAATATATCAAATATGGCAGACTGCTATATTAGTCTTCTTTTCCTCATCATCATTCTTAGCAAGCAGGTTATCAGTGCTGTAGCTCTTCATTTGGGGAGTACGGGGCAAGATAAATTCCACATCATTTCAATCTAATGATGTTGCGTCTAATACCGAAGTATCCACCGTAGGAATTTATCAGTGTGAGGCTTCTTTAGATCTGGAGGGTTGGAATCTGGGATGTAATCTTGTCAAATCGCCTAGTGAGTGTGTTGTTGATAATGACTAGCTGGCTATTTTTTACTGAAAAGTAGAGGATGGACTGTAGTCGCAGACATTTTCTTTTTCTTTTTTAACCTTAGCTCTAAATCTGTCACCACCGAGTGAGCATTTCATTAGTTTCATTCACACAATCTTTGCCTGCAGCTCCTCTACAAAGGGCAGAATATTTTCAGACAAAACACCCAAGGCATTTTGTCAATGTTTTGGCACCTGTATCAGCTCAATTACTTAGCAGCCTCATCCGTGCATGGGATTGGAATGTGTTCCATGGAAGATTCCCATTTTGCTCCTCATCACGGTGTAATTAGAGGGAGATGGTGGAGATTAAATTTGCGAGGCGCTCTGCGTGGCACCGTCTACAGATCCCTCGCTGGGGGGAACAGTATCTGGTAATTGAGAGGTGAGCTGGGAGAGAAGTGGAGGTTGATGGGACAGCTGTATAAGACTGTTCAGACTCACTTAATGTGGAGGGCTGACAGCGTTGAGGAAGGCAGGGACTGGAAACAGCAACATGCTACAACAGCATTCATCAATTAGAGGTGCTGTGGCTTATTCCTGTGGATGTGTCCCCATTTAATATTTGGCAAAGATCTCAACTAGCTCATAACAGTAGCTAACTAGCTATGAACAGCAAAATCCTTGTCAGTCATGTTTACAACACTGGCAGTGTGAGGCAACTGTGTAAAATATGATTAATGGAATTATCGATAGAGGGTTTTTCCAATTACAGAATCTTTAAATGTATGCGCACAAGGAGGAGGTGTTGTAATAATGTTTTGTCCTTAATCGATTGGTTAGTTTATGTCTGGTAATTTAACATTTTAGAGTCTGCAAATACTGTAGCAAATCACATCCTTTCATTCTTGTACTGCAAATGACCATTGTGAGCAAATTATTCAAATATACAGTATATATTCTTTTGTTCCATAATGGCTTTGAGTCCAGCATTTCAAACTGACTGTAAATTAATTAACTGATATGCACATTTTAAAAAAAGTGAAGTCTTTCTCTATTTAGAGAATCTAATTATCCCTCTATTACTCAGGGAATTTAATGGGCTTTCAAGCTGTAGTATACCAGGTTATATGAGTGATTCTTCACTATTTACTCTTTATGACCAATAATTATGTTATTTTCTTCCTGAGAAATAGTAAATTCTCAGCATTTTATCAAATAATTATAGAAAAACAATAAAACAAAATAAACACCAGAAAGAAGTACGGAAGCCCTGAACCGCAAGGTGGGGGGAAAAAAAAAGAAGAAATCTTATCTCGTTATAACGAGATATTATGTTGTTTTAACGACTTATTAAGTTGTTTTAATGACTTAGTATGTCGTTAAAATGACATATCTTGTTATAACGACTCAGTATGTTGTTAAAACGACATAATATATTATATTATGTTGTTTTAACGACTTATTAAGTAGTTTTAACAACTTAGTATGTCGTTAAAACAACATAATATCTTGTTATAACGACTTAGTATGTTGTTGAAATGACTTAGTATGTCCTTAAAATAACATAATATCTTGTTAAAACGACATATCTCGTTATAACGACATACTAAGTCGTTAAAATGACTTAAGTCGTTAAACAACATAATATCGCATTATAACAACATAATATCTAGTTAAAACGACATAATATCTCATTAAAACTACATATCTCGTTATTACGACTTAGTATGTTGTTAAAACGACATAATATATTATATTATGTCGTTTTAACGACATATTAAGTAGTTTTAACGACTTAGTATGTTGTTAAAACAACATAATGTCTTGTTATAACGACTTATTATGTTGTTAAAATGACTTAGTATGTCCTTAAAATAACATGATATCTTGTTAAAACGACATATCTCGTTATAACGACATACTAAGTCATTAAAATGACTTAAGTCGTTAAACAACATAATATCGCATTAAAACGATATAATATCTATTTAAAACAACATAATATCTCATTAAAACTACATAATATCTCGTTATTACGACTTAGTATGGTGTTAAAACAACATAATATCTCGTTATAACAACATATCTTGTTAAAACGACGTATCTCATTATAACGACATACTAAGTCGTTAAAACGACTTATTAAGTCGTTAAACTACATAATATCGCATTATAACAACATAATATCTAGTTAAAAGGCATAATATCATTGAAACTACATAATACCTCGTTATTTTGACATAAATATCTTGTATTTCGATACAAGATACATAAATATCTTGTATTTTTTGATTCGGGGCACATTCTAATATGCATTAAGTTATATTTAGCGTCCTTAAAATTACGGAAGCCCTGAACCGCAAGGTGAGAAAAAAAGAAGAAAACGTATCGCGTTATAACAACATGTCGTTTTAATGACTTATTAAGCCTTTTTAACGACTTAGTATGTCATTAAAACGACATATCTAATTAAAACTACATAATATCTTGTCATAACAACGTAATATATTGTTAAAATTACATGAAACTATAAATTTCACCTTAATAATTGTTTAATAAAACTGACTAATATAGTACCATAATAAGGGTCTCAAGTTTTCAAAGCCAGTGAACACGTTCTGTGAAAATGATCATCAGAAGGATCACAACAGGTCCAGCTGGAGATTTGGAGTCCCAAATGGATTACAGTCAGCTAGCATTTAATTAAAGAAAAGCCAGGGATTCCTTGTTCATTTCAGACATGCACTTTGCGTTCACAAGACAGTAGTAGTTCTCTGTGCAGTACAACACCGGCTGACATTTTAAACATGAATATGGAAGGGCAAACATGTTACTCTCGCTGTCTTTCCCTCTCTCTCTCTCTCTCTCTGCATCTGTGATGGTTTTATCGGTGTAATACCAACACTCACTATCCTGATGTTTTAAATGCATTCCTCGCTCCTGTACATTTTGTTTGGTTGCACACTGAACATTGTTATCAGTAAACAGACATCAGAAACTCAGTTGCACAGTAGATGATTTATTCTGCAGATGAGTTTGAAGTAATGCGATTAAGTTGCTAAGCTACCACCAGAGGGCATCCCATCATTGTTGTCATGAGCTTCATTAATGTCAAATGAATTTCAGGCTTCAGAGGCATGCAAACGTTGTTCAACACTGGATGTAAAGGTAGAGCTATGCAGAAAAGAACGTTGCCTTGCTTGACAAATATGTCATTTGCATGCATTATATCATATTGCGCTGTAATTTAACACACATTTACCGGTAGGCGTGGCCTCCTAGGGCAGCGAACCAACGGCATTCTGGGAAATGATGTTTTTCATCCACACTAGCC
>JAOTRC010000002.1:9061423-9078416 GCA_027497675.1 Cyprinella lutrensis | reverse complement strand
TGGACCTTGAACCGTTTGGTTCCCATTGAAGTCCATTATATAGAGAAAAATGCTGGAATGTTTTCATCAAAAACCTTAATTTCTTTTCTACTGAAGAAAGAAAGACATTGACAACTTGGATGACATGGGGGTGAGTAAATTATCAGCAAAAGTTTTTTGAAAAGTGAACTACTCCTTTAAGTTCAGAATGAGTGCAGTTCTTGGTTGATCCTTAAAAAAAAGAAACTTTTTCTCCAACATCTGTATTAGTTGATAAATTCGAGATTTTAATCAGTGATAATAAATTAGTGGAGTGAATTGCATTTTTGATTTGTTTTGTATTTTTATTTGGGTTCTCAGGTACTACAGAGAAGATCTTTGAGGAAAAGAAGGAGCTGTATGATGTCTATGTTGATAATCAGAATGTAAAGACGCACAGAGAGAGCCTCCAGCCTCTGCTTAGACTCAACAGTGCGGACCGAGAGAAGTATCGCAAGCTCTGTGAACAGAGGTACCACCAGCCTTTTAAAGTCTGAAAGGCATATGAGGTGGAAAAAAACACATTTCTACAGGCATATGATGATGATGCTATTGTTACAGGCAGATGCTGCTGTACTCTCAGGAGGTGGATGGAGATTGCACATCTAATGAGGAAGAACTCTTCATTTTGTACGTGATTAAATTACACACCTCAGTTTATCACATCACATTTTTAGTGAGAAGAAAAGTGTTTGGAAATGGACTTTCTATGAAAATAGCTTTAAGCTTAAATGAAACCATACGCATATATGAATAGTTGCCAAGTGCCATTTGAAATTTTGTTCTAGAATGATATCAAGCTTGAATATTTAAGTTCAGTAATTTCACTTAAATGACAATTCATAGGTAATCTTCATTGCCATTTAAGTGAAATTACTGCACATTAATATACAAGCTTGATAAAAATGATCATTCTAGAAGAAAATATCAAAGGGCACTTAGAGGCTTTTGCATCTGAACTCGTCATATATAGTATTGTTTGGAAAATGATAAAAATCCAATACTATATTTTTATACTTCGAATGTTGGATAGTTTAATTAAATACATTTCTCTTTCTACTCTGTTTTTTGAAATAAGTCTTATTTCAAAAAACTCTGTAGAAAGAGAAATCTACTCACCAACCCTGCATTTATTTGACCCAAAAATTACAGTAAAAACATCAATATTGTATAATATTATTACAATTTATAATAACTGTTTCCATTTTATATATATATACTATTTATTTATTTATTTATTCAGAAATCAGTCTAATATGCTGATTTGGTGCTCAGGATAAATTTCTAAAACACACAGTTGCTTAATATTTGGAGAAAACCATGAAAGTTCAAAAGAAGAGCATTTAAATAGAAATCTTTTGTAACATTATAAACATCTTAACCGTTCATTTCGATTAATTTAAAGCATCTTGCTGGGGAAAACAACCTTTATTGACCCCAGACTTTTTGAAGGCTAGTATATTTGATGTAAATGCCATATAAATTTGCACATGTATATTGCACTGTTATGTTTTGCATTTAGCATGTAAAAAGCCTTATTTATACACCAAGCAACAATTTCTGGAGTATCTACTTTAATATAATATAAATCTAAAACTGTTTAAACACACTTCTGACATTATTTTTTTACCTTTTTCTTGTGAAAGCCACTGGAAAAAATGACATTTACGTTGCTGTAATTAATCTGTATAGAATTTGCCATTGTTTGTGATCCAGGTTCTTCATGGAACAGAACAACAGAATCTTCCAGACCCTGTCTGAGTTGGCGGCGAGCGCTGACCCCACCCTGACCGCTGAGCACGTGAGAGCCATGGGGCTGGATCCTCAGGCCGACCGCGGCTTTCTCGTCGACCTGCTGGAAATCTACGGCATCGACGTCATGCTGGTTATCGACAACCCCTGCTGCCCGTAAGACACTCTGCCTCTGGAGCCCATTTTCTAATAGGGCTGCAACCCACTGCCTACTGATTACCTGCTTTCTCTTCTCTCTCTTTCTCTGGCTTGGCAATCTCAGGAGCCATTCCTGACACCTCTGGACCACACACTGATTCTGCCTACACCAACAAGGTGCAATCTGACTTTTTGTGCACTTTGCGGCCAGTCAATCCAGTGACGTCTTTCTGCTTTGTCTGTCTGTCTGCTTCGTATCCTTCCAGCCATCTTGGATTTCTTCTCGACTCCGCCTAAGCTTGTTTCATGCAAAACATGATCTCTGTGCCTCTCTCTACCGCTTTTCAATCTGTGGTCTTCAGTTGTGACTTTGTTCTTCTAGCCAGTGCTGTCTGGGGGAACTGATGTGACGTCCCCAGTGGATATAAATCTGCTTCACTTGAGAATGGACACCAGAGAATCGGAAAAGCAACTCTCACTTCCTGCTGGTAACAACGGTTTGGTAAAGTTTGCTTTGAATGTCATATCTGTATTTATAACGGTTTTATGGTTGTTGCATATCACACACTACTGTGATGGTGAAGGTTTTCACAATCTGTGCCACATTTTTTGTTAACTTAATCATGTGAACCAGTCATTTCGTTTTGGGATAAAACTGGCATCTGTCATTGTGTTTGTTGTGATCTATTGTGCATGAACAAAGAGACACAATCAGTAGTTTGGCACAGAACTTTTTCTTTTTCATGAATTAACGACACTGTAGAAGATTCTCAGTCATTCTGATTTCACTCCCCAAATGTCATTTCAATGCTGTTATTACATACTGATGAAATGGAGCATAAAGTGTGTTTGTTCATGCTGAATACAGGCCTTTAATTACTATCACCCTTGGTATTGAATGTAAATCGTACGTTTAATGCACCGGCTGATGCACATATGATGCAAATGACAGAGAAATGTTACATTCAGCTTTTTGAGTCACTTGATTTGCTCTGAAGAAATGAATGTGATCCGATTCCTGTCTTTGTCATCAGTGAATGCTCATGGTTATCACTTGTGAAAGACTTTTGAATTTGTACATATTTGGGGTTTCTTATTTAAATGTGTTTGGGTCGATAATTTCAGAATAACAGCAGCGGTCTGGCCTCACAAGGCCGATTAATTTGGGGATTTGTGTGCGTTTATTTGTTCATCCTGTGAAAATCCAAACTGGATCCTTAAGGAATCAAATTATCTGTAAAGCTGCATTCATATAGGTGAAATTCTAAAGAAAACATAAATGGAAAAGCATTTACTTGACCTGTTCAGATTAAAGTCACTATCCTAAATTTGTTTTGCTAACAAAATAACGCAATTGATTTCTTAGGAACGAGTGCAGGCACTCAGGTTTGTAACAGTTGGATGGACAAAAGATGTTAAATAAAATATTTAAATTAACAACAATACTGTTGCTTATAACCTAGATTTGCTTAAATGTGAATTTAGTTTTTACATTTCTAATCTATCAGAGAAATTGAGAACTGTATTATAAACCTGTTGGTTGGTTATTTAGTGTCTGATTGTAAATGAATGGAGAATGTATATTAAGCAGCCATGTAACATAATTGTACAGGTGGAATTGTCTGGTATTGTGTATGTGAGATACTTTTTGTGCGTTATGTAAGTGTTACACAAGTCTTTGTCATAATAACAAGCTAAATGAATGTTGAGTTTGACTCTACTGGTATCACAAAGCACTCGTGTAATGCCTCTGTCTTACACACTACCTACTATACAGTTATACAAACTAACAGCATGTGTCTGTTGTTTTAAAGCCAGTGATTCTTATTCACTGCCATTTTGAAATAAACGGTTCTTTTCTATCACATGTTTTGTCTGCACAGTATTTGAGGGTATATCAACTGAAATGATCAAAAATGCATGGAAAAGCCTTAAAAATAAGAGATTAATAATGTCTTTATTTCTTGGATCTTATCTAGACATTTACAGTCTGAAGATGAACCAAAGTCTTATGGGTTTGGAACAACACAAGGGTGAGTTTTTCATTTTTTTGGGGCGAATTAACTCTTTGTAGAACACAAAATGTTCTTGTTAGAGTGTGATGACTTCATGACAACTGAAAGTTCATTTGAATCCACTGGTTTTCCAGTTTCTCTCTTGTAGTTTTAGGAAAACGTCTCAAATAATCTACAGTCCTCAACACAATTTGTTACGTAACCACCATTAACACCGCGCTGTCATCATTGAGCCTGTGCAAGCTGCTCTCTGCGCTCGGCATTGCAAAAAAACCTCAGTTTCCGTGGCAACAGTCTCACTTCCACAGACATAGCCTCATATTCCTCATTGTCAATGCCATAAAATCCGGCGCCCTCCTGTGGACAGGAGAACAAAGAAATAGATGAGAACGGCTGTATCAAAGCTTAGATGAAGAAATCAGTTCCAAAAACTTCCAAAACATACTGACCTCTGGGAGATTGAGACAAACAGCACTGGCTTCTATCTGCAAACTATTTTCTATGGACTCCATTGGGTTTAGTACTTTCTTAGTCCTGCATAACATAAATTAATATTCATTCATGTCCACAAATTTATTCTTTAGGGGTTTATGAGACCTTATAAAAGTTCAGAGGGCAAATTACATTTAAAATATACTTATTTAATTATAAATAATAATTATAACCCCTAGTTGCTCCAGAGGCGCGCAACCTCTGACATATAATTGCAAGTTGCTTTAGATAAAAGCGTCAGATAAATGTAAATGTTAATGTTTTCTCACAAAAAGCTAGAAATATAATATATAATGGATTTTTTTATTTAAATTGTCTTTTTATTTTAAATTATTATTTAAAATGTACTATTATTTATTTAAATTTGTAATCAAATGTAATCAAAATGAACAATTCTTAAGTTCTGGAATATTGCTGTATTTATAATATATTATTATAATATAGACTGATTTACACTCACCCCTCAGTGATGAACTGACCAACTGTGAGGGAGTCTGGGTCCAGCGTTATCAGCATAGAATCGTCCACACGCTGAAGACAGTAGACAATACCAATCAGAATAAAAGCTCAAGGATATTTAAAATTTAGATTCCAACAACGAGTGTTATGTTAGTACTCACTCTCTTCACCGGGTTCTTATTGTGTGTTCTAACTGAGAGCTCCAATGTGGAAATGTCTCTGCTCTCCCATTGCTCTGGCTCAGGTTCTACCGGTGGCTCTACCAACACAAATGGATTTAAACAAGAATTAAATACTAGATATAAACAGATACACAAGAATTGCTCTAGATTGCTTAGCAATAAGTCTGAACCTGCTTTGAGAAATAGAGTATCAGAGTAACATTATTCATATCAGGGCTCTCATTTTCACGAACCTTTGTTGGTTAAAAAACTGCCTTATGTGTTATTTAAATGTTTGTATTCATTTTAACCTTCTGAATCAAAATCAGAATTGAATCGCAAGCATCCGAATCAAACTAAATCGTGAAATTTGTGTCAATGCCCAGTCCTAATTCATATTATATGTTTTATTTAAAGAAATATATTTGTAAAAATTATAAAATACCTTCTATAGGAGGGTTCCAGTAGTTGTGGAGTCTGCGGTAGATGCGGTAAAGGAGGTTGGGCCTCTGTGGGATCTCAGTGGGCAGGTCAGGTGGACGAGGTACAGGAGCCAAATAGGAGAGGGACGCCTGGTGACTCTGTGGCCACTCCTGTAGGAGAGAAGATAATATATATGTAGGCCTCATATATGATGTACATGTAACTGAACTATGATCCCTATCGATGAAGCACTGCACTCACCTTAAGGCTACTAAACCAATGTGCGGCTCTTGTTTTCAAGGGGCCAAGGTACCAATATCTTGACAACAACAACAAAAAAAACATCAAATTTAATCATGTTAGAAATACCAATTCACATTTTGTATTTATTTATGTTGCGAATAAAAAACAAAGCAGAAGCATACTTGCTAATAGAAGAAGCGACGTCTCTAAATGCACCCCAACGTAAACTTAACAAAGCAAACACTGGCTGCTCCTTCTCACCCTAAGAAAAGAATTACACAATCAACTTGGTGTGAAGGAATTAAAATAGTTGATGCTGTCAAATATGAGGTTCTCTTTCAAAATGCCTGTCAAATTCACTTTTATTTGCAGAACATCCAGTGGAACCGTTTCTCCTTTCAGTATTGACAGGGTTGCTGAGGTAATGTGCCTAAAAAAAAACAGAACATCTTATTACAATTTGATCACAACAAACCTTTGGGCAAATCATTTTCTTTGCAAAGTGAAGTCATTAGACTTACTGTACTTTGTTGTCTGAAACTAGATGCAAACTCTGACTTAGAGAGTTACTGGAACCCAGAGGAATGAAACCGATTGGTATTTTACTGAAGTTCTCCTGTGGTTACAGTAGTTCAAATTCAGAAAATATGGGGATGTTTAAATATAACTTAGTCTTTGAACAAATGTATTACTAGTAACTACCTCATCTGCTCTGCGCAGTAGGCCAGTTATCACCTGTGTGAAATGCAGTGCATGAAAATATTGGTCATATACAATGCACTAAAACATTTCTTAAATATGCTCAAGTTGTTAGAAACCACTTTATGAAGATACTTTTGTACCTCCTGTAATGTCCCATCACCACCAGCAATTATTAGCATATCTGTTTGGTCCATCAACTCCATGAGCTTTTTCGCCTGGCCTTCATAATCAGTCTGTTACGTGACAGAAAACAGATTGCAGGTCAAAAATGTATACAAAAAGGTGTAAAAAAAAAAGGTATGTGGGCACAGGAATATACCTTCACAATTTTAACCTCCATTCCAGCCAAGTGTAAAATGGGAGCTGCATTCTTCTCAAACAAAGTATTGGCTTTTCTGCAGAGGAAATGTAACTGATTACACAAACAACATGACATGGCTAAAAAAACATGGAAATATTTTATTACTGTGAGGGACATAAATTTTTATAACCATACCCTTTACAGGCAGCAGGATTCAGAATGACTGTGGCTTTCTTCAGATGTTCCTGAGGTCCAATTGACTGATGACCAAATTCCTGTGGAACCATCAGATACAACATATTTAAATGTAGGGGAACTTCATGAATCTGGATATCAAAGTTATTATAGTTGACAAAAGCTAAAACATTATTATTTTAATGTAGGGAAGCTTGAGGTTCTGGGTATTAAACTTATTATAGCAATAAATTGTGCGAGTTATTTTCAAAATAAATATCCCTTACCCTGGCCAATATACATGCTTCTCGTCGCAGCACACCGTCACTGTGAATTAAAATAATAATAATAATATATACATCAAATGAGAAAAGGGATTTAAGATAGATAAAATACAGAGACGGACAGTCATATATCTGATTATACATACCAGTGCTTTTCATACAACCAATGTCCTCCATATGACAGCACACACACAGCAAATGTGGACTTTTTCCAGTGATTTCTTATAGTCCGAAAACCTTTCACCACCCGAGCCATTATTCTCTATATACTGGCTTTCTAGATATCCCACTGAAGGTACACTATTCCAGGGCAAAACAAATAGGACTGGATGTAGATCTTCACCGTTGACATTCCATCGTTCTCCCAAAGCACGACCGGTCCAACAAGAATATTCCTCCTCAAGTGAAATATCAGTTCCGCATCAATTTTGTCATAAAATTAGAGCATTTCATAATTTTATGTAAGTGATAAAAGTTAATTTATATACCTGATATAATTCTCTAATAGTTATAGGCTGTAATAGTTAGCGACTATTTCTGTTCGTGACGGAATTATACTGCCTGGATCTTTTGTGCAGAGTCGCATTGAATGTAGAGACGGACCCATTCCAGTGCATGCGCGGTAGTGTCGTACACAAACAGACCTATGAAACAGACATGACAGCTTCATACGCACAGTTGTGTCGCTTAGCTAAATTGTTTTTTGACATTATAAACCTCTGAATGTTTAATAGATACGTTGCAAATAACCAGAGTAAGAATTTCAAGCTTATACTTTTAGTTACCCTTCGAGTTGACAACTATGGAGGTTGAAAACTTCGTTTCCAAGACCCTCGAGCTCCTGCAAGAAGAGAGAGAGGCTGAATTAGAAGAAACACGGTAAAACACACGCCTCTCTGTCCTAAACGTGTATTTATCTAGCCATTCAGTTGTATTGCCCAAATATATCAGTGAACTAATATATTGTTTGTGTTGTCAGAGCATGGCAGGAGAATTTATCCCCCAAGAATCTACAGCACAAAGGAGTGTTTCTGATGAAACTTCAGATCGGAAGCCAACATACTGGCATGTATGGCAGACGTCTAGTAGTTTTTGAACCTAGGAAATGTATTGGACCCTCAGTTCTTCCCAGCAATACCTTTGGACCTGGTGAGACATTCTGTACAAAAAAATATATCATACAATAATGAAACCTCTTGCCACCGAGGGACTTCACATTTTAACTTAAATATTATTTACTATTATTACTTGCTTTCTTTTGTATTCTGTTTATAGGTGATATTGTAGGTTTGTATCAGTCAGAGGGTCAGGGTCAGCCATCTGAATTGGGCTCTGGTGTGCTAACACGTGTTACCCAGGCGTCCCTGACGGTGGCTTTTGATGATACACAGGACAGTTTAAACTTGGACAGAGATGGACTCTACAATCTAATGAAGCTGGCAAATGATGTGACCTATAGACGACTATCAAAGTATGTGCAATTATCAGTTCATAGCTACAGCTAGTATCATTAAATACTTACTATTACAAAAACTTTTTACATCAAAATAATTTTTTTAAAGGATTTTCAGAGATGTTACAGTAGTACACAAAATCAGCTTTGTTGATGAAATATGCTGTGCAACAGGTTTATTCATGTAATGTTTTTTCCACATGAAATTGTTGATACATATGTGATGCATTTCCTTGCAGGGCTTTAAAGTCTTTAAATGGATACAGCAGTGGTCCTGCATCTTATCTGATCAGTGTCCTCTTTGGTTACTCAGAACCAGGGATATTATCGCATCAACGTAAGTACATGGAGGGACACTTGAAATTGAACTAAAATACAGCATAATGCATGTATGAAAATCACCCTGCATAGTCCAATGGCCTTAAGTCTGTTTATATTTCTTTTATTGCAGATGCTTTGGAATTTAGCAACACTGGGTTAGATAATTCTCAGAAAGAGGCAGTGTCCTTTGCAATGTCTCAGAAAGATGTTGCAATCATACATGGACCACCAGGGACTGGCAAGACCACTACAGTGGTTGAAGTAGTCCTGCAGGCAGTAAAACAAGAACAAAAGGTGAGCAAGATATCAAACTCTAAATATGGATAAGTTATAAGTTATTTGGCGGAGTATATATGCAGTATTTTGATGAACAACTTTGTAAATGTGAACAGATCCTTTGCTGTGCACCTTCCAATGTGGCTGTTGACAACCTGGTGGAGCGCCTTGTGAAGAGCAAGGTCAAGGTTTTAAGATTGGGTCACCCAGCCCGTCTGCTCGAGTCGATCCAGAAGCACTCACTGGATGCCATCCTTGCGCACAGTGACAACACCAACATCATTTCTGATATTCGCAAGGACATGGACAAAGCTTTTGTAAGATTGATTTATCATAATTGTTTTGAATTACCCATTTAACTGGTTAAATGGCCCCAAAACATGTTTCAAAACTTAAAAGCACTTTTTTCAAGCAAAACAATTCACAAAATTGTTTATTTAAAGTCGGCATGATTGTCTTCCCTATTCTGACGTATGAGTGAAATGGCTTATTGAGCAAAAAAAAAAAAAAAAAGCATTGACCGGATTGTAGGATCATTGTGGTTTGGTAAACGCATCATCAGAGAAGAGAAGAGATGTTTCTCCAAGAGGGAGGGGAAGATATTTTGATTAAAGATTACAAGGGCACATAAAATGTGTGCATTTAACTGCAATATTCCCTTGAAATAAGAATGTCCATCCATTTTGATTTCATGGTTAAATTATAAAATAATAAATAAACTGTTCAAAATTAAGACTAACATTATTTGTTTGCCAATGCTACTTGGTTTTATGTTGTATATTCAAAACAGCAAAGTTCAAACTTTAAAAGTGCAGCTTTAGTGTTTAAATGTGATTTGGGGCCATCTGTTTTGCTGTGTTGTAATACAGTCATAATTTAAAAAAAAATCCAATGCATTGACAGAATGAAATGAAGAAGGCTCGGGACAAAGGCCAACGTAGCAATCTGAAACGGGAAATCGGGGAACTGCGGCGAGAGCTGAGGACCAGGGAGGAAACGGCTATCACTCAGATCCTGAAAAGAGCTGACGTTATTCTAGCAACTAACACTGGCAAGTAGTGGTCATGGTTTTTATTTCAGGAAATGTTTGTTTGTTTATGCCTAATTTAAACTGAAATATGATTGATTTGTGTAATATAGGAGCCTCTGATGAAGGTCCTCTCAAACATCTTCCCAAAGATCATTTTGACCTGGTGGTGATAGATGAGTGTGCTCAGGCTCTAGAGAGCAGCTGTTGGATCGCTCTGCTCAAAGCACGCAAATGCATACTGGCTGGGGATTACAAACAGCTGCCACCCACGATCAAATCACAGAGGTGTGGAGGAAAAGGAAATGTATCTAAACTTTGTGAATTATTTGGTTTATGGTATCCATGAGCTCTAACTTTTTCATTTCAGGAAATATCTATTTAAATACTTAATATTTTTGTTCAATGTTTCTGATTAACTTTATGTAACTTTAGCCAGGTTTCACAGACTAAAATGCATGTTTCAAGTGAAAGCAACTTGCAATCTTAAAATGTCAGTGCCATTTTTTTGTTTTTTTCTAAGGCAGGTTTATATATAATGTCCTAATTTAAGTAGCTTGCTCGTGCCTTAATCTAAGGTGAAATCAGTCAAATGGTTTAATCTGTGAAACCAGGCTCTTAAGTATGAATTATATTTAATTGAAAATGTAGTCTTATAATGATAAAAATGTTGTCCATATTTTGAATGTAATTTATCTTTAACTTTCACAGTGCTGCATCTAAAGGCCTGTCTGTCAGCCTAATGGAGCGGCTAATTAAGAAATATGGAGACTCTGTGGTTCGAATGCTGACCACTCAGTACCGTATGAACAGTGCCATCATGCAGTGGGCTTCAGAGCAGATGTATCAGGGAAAGCTGGTTGCACACCCTTCAGTGGAGAAACACTTGCTCAGGTGTGTAAAATATGTTAGAAGGTTCTGGAAAAACATGTAGACATTTTATTTGGCACTGTTGGTCATGTACAATGTTTTATTGTTCAATTAGTGGAAATCTTCTTTTAAGATGAACTTTTCAATTTCACTGTTTTGGCTCATCCCTCACATAGTTTCTAACTTCCCCTTTATCATACATTTTAAATCAGGGAAATTCTACTTTGTTGTTCCACAAAATTAAACAACCAAGAATCGCTGTCCCCAATACAGCTGTGTTTTAGAGAGTGTTTATTTGATGTTTGCTAGCTAACTTGTGTTGAGTTAATACGGATTAAGATAACTAATTGTGTCTTGAACAGAGACCTGGCTGGTGTTGCTGATGTTGAGGAAACCAGAATTCCCCTTCTGCTTATTGACACTGCAGGCTGTGGCCTGAATGAGATGGAGGACACAGATGAGCAGTCTAAAGGCAATCAAGGTTGACATCAGCTCCAAATCTTTGTATCTTTTAATATATTTTGTGATCAACATTAACTTGACCTCCATTATAGCACTATTAATTTGACCTCTTTTGAACTCTGATGTCTCCCATTATTTTATGTACAGCTGTGCTATTGCTCTGCTTATGCATACAGTATATATATTTAGTAATAAAATACTGTGTATGAATAAACTTTTCTCTTTATTCTCTTCACAGGAGAAGTAGACATTGTGGCACTTCATATCAAAGCTCTTACTGAGGCTGGAGTTCATGTCAAAGACATTGCAGTTATTGCGCCCTATAATCTCCAGGTTAGACGCTTTTCAATTTACATATAACTTTTTACAATTTACAAAAACTGTCTGTGCAAAGCAATGCCTTCATTAGTATTAAACTGCTGTTCCATTATACATTTCATTCATGCACGCATTAAAAAACAGGATTTGATCTATTTCAGGTGGATCTTTTGAGACAGAAACTGTCCCATAAATATACAGAGCTGGAGATCAAGTCTGTTGATGGGTTTCAGGGCAGAGAGAAGGAGGCAGTGGTGTTGTCATTGGTCAGATCCAACAGGAAGGGTACACAAAATCTACATCTACATTTATCCATTTATTTACCCACCCAAATCTGAATGACCTAAATTGCACCAGCTTCTCCAAAGATGTGAACATAGGGAATGGTTGAAATATTAATTGTCTTTCATTTACCCCAAAGGTGAGGTTGGATTTCTTGCCGAAGACAGAAGGATCAATGTTGCTTTGACACGTGCCAGACGCCAGCTCACGGTAGTGTGTGATACTCAGACTGTTCGAAACCATGATTTCCTCAAATCCTTAGTGGACTATATGTCTGAACACGGAGAATTACATACTGCCTTTGAGTACCTGGAAGACTGTGTGCCACAGAATTACATCCGTGATGAAAAGGACAAACAGACCAACGCCAAAGACTCTACTGTAAAACAGAAGCCCAAGAACCAAGGCAAGAAATCAGAGCAGGAATACAAGAAAAGTACAAACAATAAAAGCAGTGAAGCAAGTCAGTCCAGTGTTCAGACAGATCAACATAAAAACACTAATTCACTTCACTCTAAACCCAAAGACGTCAATCAAACACAAAACAAGAGAAAGGAGATAAAAGATCAGCTTCTACACTTTTTGACAGACCCAAACAAGACAGAACTACAGTTTCCTTCCACGTTAAATTCCCACGAGCGTCTACTGGTCCATGAGCTCTCTGAAGAAATGGGATTGAGGCATGAAAGCCAGGGAGAAGGGAAAAACCGTCGCATAACTGTGTCCTGGCCTCCATCCGGACCAGAGAAGCCTGTGAAGGAACCTGAACCGCCAGACGTGACCACATGCACAGCAGAAGTGATACAAGAAGAATCACAAAAAGCCTCTTCACAGGCAGCTATTGATTTGAAAAGCCTACATTTGGAGCGAATGCGCCGGGAGCAGGAGAAGCGAGAGGAGAAAAAACAGCAAAAACAGCAGAGCACTAGACTGGAACCAGATTGCAATGCGAGTAAAAAACAGTCTGTAAAGAAACCCAAAGCGACTTCCAAAGGTTTGTGATCTCTATCCCTGCATCTGAATTCTTTCAATACTTGTATTCTCTGTATTACACATCATGATCTTTCTTTCATAGGAAGCACTAAGATAAAAGCAGGAGCCGTGGATATAGCTGCAGCTGCCACAGCTGATGATGATTTCGACTCTCTGATCGATTCTGTGGTGAAAGCTGACAGCGTGTGTGCGTTTGTGAAGTGCAAAGCCAGCGTCCTCACACTAGGGCAGCTCTGCCTCTACTGTAAAAGGCAATACTGTCTTAGTCACCACATACCTGAGGTACACCTTGCTTTATATTTTATATTAAAGAAAGAGGTTATATCATGAAGAACTAAATGTTCCTTTATTCCTTTCCTTGAGATAATTATAATATGAAAATAGACTTACTTTCTGAACTTGAAACTTTGTTCCTTGTCTAAATCAACCATTTAATGGTTACGGTCAAGATTATGTAATACAGTGAAAGCTGGATAGATGCTATTATAAAAAAAACACCTAAAGTTCTTTTTAATAATGTTTCAAGGTGTTGACTTTATGTTTTAAGTTAAAAGTTTATTACAAGCCCAAAGGGTGATTTTTAGCGCAGTATAACATTTACTGCAATATAACATAATACTGCGACATATAACCATGTCATACAATTAAAAAACACCGGAGAGACAGGGTTGAAAATTGTCATTAAAATGCAATAATACATTTTTTTATTATATGATCACTTTAAAAACACGTAAAACATTTATACTCAAGACATTTTTGATGCGACGTGTTCTAAATAATGTATTGTTTTTGTTAGGTTCACGGATGTGGAGACAAAGCAAAAGCTCAGGCTAGAATGAGGATAAGTAAAGAAGGGGTGCTCTATGCGGGAAGTGGACAGAAGGACAAATCAATGGATCCGAATAAAAAAGCATATCTGCAGAGAAAACTGGACTCTAAACTGAAAGATATGTCATCTCAAAGAAAAGCTAAAGTCAAAGACAAAGAGAACTGACATTCTTGGAGATACTTGATCAATCTAATGCTGTTTAATTTAATTGTGTTGGTTATTTACCTGAAAAATATATATAGAAGAAAGATGTCTATGCTTTTAAGTTTGATCTTTAACCATAACGGGATTCTGGTAAGTTTCCAAATAAGGCTGAGAAAAAGCTGCTATTTATTGCTGATCCACACTGGCATAGCTTAATGGTATGTAAATATACAAACACAAAGATAAAACATAAAGACCAGCCATATTTAATTCTCTGGCACTGACAATGAAAAGTGGGTTTATGAATGACAATTGAGCTTGAAATACTAATCCTAAGGCTAGTCTGAAATCCCTTTACAAGATTTACGTCTTGCAGAATTGTTGTTGGGAGCTCCACTCTCTGTGTGTACAGTATCTGTCCACAAGAGGACATAAGAGACTGAGGTGGCATTGTGAGCTCCATGGAGGCAGTTAGTGGAGGATTTGCATGCTGAACACATAAGAAGGAGCATTACAAAGGGTAGTATTTCTATTTCACGCAAGTCCTATGACAATTAATGATGTGGCACTACATAATGCCTGTTTTAACCACTTAAAATGCTTTTAGAAGTTCCCTCAAGCCACTTGGTTTGCCACAAACTTGGGTCTGGTTTGCACTTGTTTGTGTGTGATACCATTGCATTGGTTGAATAAATGTCTTGTTCAGAAACTTGAACAATAGGATTATATTTTATTTAGTTTGTCTTTTTCATTACAGATGTTGTGAAATGGCAAACAAAAGGTTTGCTGATGAAGAACTGCATTATGAATTGTAGTTTTTACTAAACATAGAATCATTCATACATCTGATGATAGTAGGCGGAAATAAGTCTTTCTTAAAGCACCATGTTATGTAGATTAACAATTGTTTGCTTTATCATATTCTTTTTTTTCTCTAGCACTGCTTTACTGAGGTTCTTGTAATGGGTTGACATTTCTTTGATCAGGAAGCCTTGTACAGTTCAAAGTGTTGTAAAACCCATTTTAATATGTTATCTAAAGGTTTTTAATGTTTATTTAAGAGCATGGTTTGAAGCATATTTGTAATACTGTAAGTACAGTAGTTGTAGTCGTCTTTGGCTGTCCGTCCTGTGTGACTTGCAGATGACTCGACTCAGGTAGATGATACTCTGCTTGAAATACTTACCCTAAAAATAGCTCCGCAATGTTCTGAATCAGAAATAACCATTTAGCTCAAGTAAATAGTTACAAAATAGAAATATCCTTAAAGGAATATGAAGCATACTTTGCTGCTGCACTTTTTAATCATCATTTCACATCGTAATCATGTCACCGAACGCGTTTCAGTAATAGAGAATGCTTAGCTGATGTTCAGTAATGTTTATGGTATAACTGGATTAACACAGAATCAAAATAAATCTGAATGAGATCCAATATACATGTTAATAGTATAACTTAATAGTATAAGTTAACTGTCACAAACTCAATTACTGGCTAAAACAGGAAAGCAAACTTGGATTTAAGGTGATTGTAAAAACTGCTGTATTAATGTAATGGAAATTAGATAACCATTGAAAATAATGGTAATTTTTTTAAAAATGTTCTCATAAAAATGGCACAATGCACAAATGATCCTAAAATAAGCTTAATTTTCCCCCTCTGATTTTAGGTGAAATGTGACCTTAACATGTTGGTTAATACTGGTTGTATGATGCATATTTACATATTTGTACCGCATTACTGACTCATTAAAGTGCACAAATTCGAAGCGTGTTCCCCTCATTTATCCCAGCGGCAAAATAAGGAAAGATTCTCTCAGTAAACTTCCCTTTAAATGTGTAAATACTGGCACCATCTGCTGTGTTAGAAAAAGAAACTTTTCCTTTGTCATAGTCCAGTTCAACGGTGATTACCTGTGGTTTCCTTTTCAGAGTCAGTTGAGTGCGGGGAGAAGTCTGAGCCCAATAGGATTCCTCATAATTTGCAATTACCCAGAAACCCTCTTCTGGACTGGGGTAAACTGCAGTCTTTCTCTTTATGGACTCTCGTGCCACTCCAACATACCACTCTTTGCAGTGTGCCACCTCTACAAACCAGCGCTGCTTTCCTGAATTGAAGCCACGAGAGGCAAGTACTGCCATGCTGCCCATGCAGCGCTCAGGGTTATCTGGAAGCTGCTGCTTCTCCCCATAACTGATGGTGGTAAGTTCATCTCTAATGATCAAGTTTGGATGTGCTGTGTTTGGATCAAAATTGACAGAGCCTGTGAGATAGCAAAGAAAAAAAAAAATGATTGTCTTTTCATGATTTTGCATATTAGGCCTACTTTACTTGAGCAGTGTAGGACACAATTTTAAAACCTGTTGTAGGCCTACATTGATGGGTTTTGAACATTCCAACATTGCACAATATGTATGTCTTAAAGGAGTAGTTCACTTTTCAAAAAAAACTTTTGCTGATAATTTACTCACCCGCATGTCATCCACGATGTCCATGTCTTTCTTTCTTCAGTTGAAAAGAAATTAAGGTTTTTGATGAAAACATTCCAGGATTTTTCTCCATTTAATGGACTTCATTGGGTACCAAACGGTTCAAGGTCCAAATTACAGTTTCATTGCAGCTTCAAAGGGCTTTAAACAACACCAAACGATGAATAAGGGTCTCATAAAGAAATGATCGGTCATTTTAATTTAAATTTTATAAGCGCAATTTCTCATCTTGCTCTGAAGAAAGAAAGACGTGGAGATCTTGGATGACATATGGGGGTGAGTAACTTATCAGCAAAAGTTTTTTTTTTTTTTTTTTTTTTTAAGTGAACTACTCCTTTAAGCTGAATAGTATTCTGTTGTGAGGTCA
>JAOTRC010000002.1:9014704-9043237 GCA_027497675.1 Cyprinella lutrensis | reverse complement strand
CTCTCCCGCCTCCTCCCATCAGTCATCCGTCAGCCCTTCCGTCTGCCTGCTACCCTGACCCAGCCTGGTCACTGGATCCCTGGTTCAAGCCTCACTCCTCCTCCACCTGGACACTTCCTCGGCCCCCGGTCCCATCGGCTTCCCCCTGGCTCCTACCTCCCTCAGTCCCTCCATGGTCCCTCAGTCCACCAGCTCAACCAGGCTCCCTCGCCCCTCCGGATTCCCTGCACTCACTCGTAATCCTCCCATCACCTCTGGACTTCCATCCTTTGCCTTCGTCCCGTCATTCCACCCCCCCGGTTCAGTCGGACTCCTCACTCCCTCCAGTCACCCATCAGCCCTCACTCCCCTTGGCCTCACCGTGTCCCTCGGTACCCCTGTCGTCACTTCAGTCACCTGAGCCTGCGGTGTCCCCATGGTCCCTCGGTCCCTCCTCAGCACCCGATGTCGTCAGTCCCTCTGCTTCACCCTGGTCTCCTCTCTCATCTGCTCCGCCCCTGTCAGTCGGCCCCCTGGTGGCGTTAGCCCAGTTCCCATCGCCGCCACCAGGGGTCCTCCCTCCAATTAAAATTTACTCCTGTCTTCCTGCCTGTTTGTGATTAAAAGTACTCTCCGGTCTCCTCGTGCTTCTTGCCTGAACCACACCCGTGACAGTTTGATGTAAAAATACAAAAGTTTATTGTGAACAGAATATACATTATTTTAACACCAACAAAAAGGTAACAAGTACTTATTTTAATTTTTGTTGTTCCAGGACTTATTCATTTAAATGAACAGAACAAATGAAACCTGAGACAAAGTACTGTATCTAGTCTTAAAGGGATACTCCACCGTTTTTCATATTAAACTATGTTATTCCCTTAACAAAGACGAGTTGATACATACTTCTCTCGTCTCAGTGCGCGCACTAAATCGCTCTGTCTTGCGGCAAAACTTTTTTAGCACTTAGCTTAGCCTAGTTCACTCATTAGGATCCAAACAGAGAAGCGACCAAACTGCTTGGATCCGAATAAACTGGGCTAAGCTAAGCGCTATCAAAGTGTCTCGCGCGCAAGAGCAATTAAGTGCGCGCACTGAGATAAGAGAGGTATGTATCAACTCGTCTTAGTTAAGGGAATAACATAGTTTAATATGAAAAAACAAAAAACAAAACGGTGGAGTATCCCTTAAAAGCTCAGTGTTTTCTTTCTCACTTTTTCTTCAATTTTGTTGTCTTGCATTCGGTCTTGGTCTTTGACTTGGTCTCTGTTGAAGACAATGATGACAGCTTTTTCTTGAGCTTGGCATCATTAGCAGCTGCTCTTCCGTCTCTGTTGGCGCGCTGCCGGGCACTGCGCTGAGATCTGGAGGTTCCAGCTCTGCCTCCACTGTCCTCCACGGTCTGTTTCCAATTAACACGGTTCAGTGTGTCCTCTCGGTTCCAGATTAAAATGTTATAGCCTGTAAGTAAAGTTTACAACTTTTCAAATTAATTAAGTAATGTATCACTCTTGACTACTATGAAAATAATATAATACATTATAATAAATAAATAAATATAATAGAGAATATAATAGAATAAATTATATTGTACCCATTCCAGAAGCCAGCACATCCCCAGTTGAATTGAACTTGTTGAGCTGAAATAAAATAAACGTGAGATATTAAAATATTTGCACCTGCGACGTTATCACTAAACAATTGTGTGTATATACACTACCGTTCATACGTGTAGGGTCAGAACGTTTTTTGTTTTTACATTTTTCAAAGAAGGCTGCATTTATTATACTGTATTTATAATACTATAATACAGTAAAAGAGTATTTAAAAAAAAATAAAATAACCATTTTCTATTTTAATATATTTTAAAATGTAATTTATTACTGTGATGGCAAAGCTGAACTTTCAGCATCATTTTTCCAGTCTTCAGTGTCACACGATCCTTTAGAAATGATTCTCATATGTTGATTTGGAGCAATAATAATTTTTTTAGCATTATTTTATGAATAGAAAGTTCAAAAGAACAGCATTTATTTGAAATAGAAATCTTGTGTGATATTACAAATGCCTTTGCGATCACTTTTGATCAATTTAATGTGATGAATAAAAGTATTAATTTCTAAAAAATAAAAAAAGTCTTACTGACCCTAAATGGTTGAACGATTGTGTATATATTATTAAAAAATCTTAATTAGCATTATGATGTTAAATATTGTAAAAAAAATATTTAAAAGGAAAATCCAAAACATGCTTACAGATATGATACCAGCAGCATTAGGGTCTCTCAGCTGGTGCACAAGATCACCATTGTTGGCATTGTAAATGTCAATAGTTCTCTTGTCATTGACTAATACTTGATCATCTGGGTAACGGCCAGCAACGATGAGGTCATACATGGGATGCCAGGTTGCCTGAGAGAGAAAAAAAGACCAAAATTAAACTGACACCACTAAGATGCCTATAAACTTGATTACAACGTAAACTATTTGGAAAAAGGCAAACCGTTAAAACATGCAGTTAAGAATTAAGGAAGTTTAGACCTTGATGGGCGTTAAGTGCTGGAACTGCCGATGAGGATGAAGAATTATTTGATCAGGTTTAGACCAGTCATATGAGCAGTATACCCTGATCTGGTTCCTCTGGTCTGTAGTAAGGAGCTTGGTGCAGTCTGTCGGATTAAAGTATGCTGGGAAAAAAAAAACATTAATTTATTTATTTTTTTTGCATTTAAACCTATTGTAGTTAAGAGGCGTTTTATGTATCACTTGTTCCCCTCCTCTCTTTTCTGACCATTTGGTCTCTTACCAGAATTGATAGGTTTCTCGTGAGGCATTTCAGCGATATAACTGCTTTTGTCTTTCATTTTTCGGAGGTCCCACAGCTTGACCGTAGCATCAACAGAGGACGTAGCCATCAGCCAGTCACAACGAGGGTTAAATTCTGCATGGGTCACTTTGGCTTTGTGCAGCTTCTCTTTGAAAATCTTAATACATTTACAAAAATATGTTTATCAGACAGCTTTAGTCTAGATTTTGGCAATGAGAATTGATTTAGATATTTCCCCCACTTACTTCTTGTCCATCCAGGCCGAGCAGGAGAAGTCTTCCAGTATTGTCCCCAGTGGCAAGCATCTGACGGCTAACAGACACGTCCACACAGCAGTACCAGTAACTGGGAGAGTGACATTTGTGGCATTAAAACCATATCCACATATACATCTTCATGTAATATACCTAATAATACATGACAGTGGAATGGATGTTTTTTTAAGTCCCCGTGAACCAGAAGTTGCAACCGAGTTTACTTCAGTGTTGTGACGTATTTCCAAGTGAAGTTGATTACTGAATAGGGGCTTTACACCTCCCTTCTATCCCTCGCTCATAGAAGATTGACAATTGGAGGGGAGTTGTTAAGGATATTCAACCCAAACCTTTAAACTGGACTGAAATTGCAGACAAATCAACCGATCTATAGGCCATGTTTAAGGGCAGTTGTTCTTACAGCAATGAAATAGATATATAAAATATTTTTGATTTCCCAACATTGCTGAACAATTCAAACAAGCACTGTCCTCACCAAAGATCATGGTGGTCATGGCCACAGTCTGGGGTTCGAGACAATATCTGACTTTGGGAGCCCTCAAAACTCTGCAAGCTGATGGTGCCATCACCAGAAGCGACAAAGATTTTGGACACATCTGTGGGGCAGAACTTCATCCCCCCAATAAAGTCACCAGCTCCCTTCTGCATGGATACAATAGATAAACACAAGCTTGTAAGATGTAGATACAACTGCTAAATCTAAGTATGGCCATGACGACGGAGGACTCAATGCCCTGGGAGGACTATGGGTTGAAAATATAAGCAACTAAACCAGCACAACAACAAAGAAGACAAATAATGTTCTTCATGTTCGCCAATAACAAATATACATACTACAAATTATAAATGACAATGTGGTTGACTAAATGGATTACTCTTAAAGCAACTTAATAAATGATCAAGACATGGAGACGATTAAACGGTTAGTTCACCCAAAAATGAAAATTCTGTTAGTAAATTACTCACCCTCATGTTTTTCTAACCCGTAAGACTTTCGTTCATCTTTGGAACACAAATTAAGATATTTTTGATTAAATCTGAGAGCTGTCTCACTCCTCCATAGGCTTCTTTGTTATTAAAACTTGCCGGCCCAGAAAAGTTAGAGTAATTACTGACAGAATTTTCATTTTTGGGTGAACTAACCCTTTAATTTAGATAACCCTAATGGGTTATTTAGATAACCCTTTAATTTAGATATTTAGATAACCCTTTATTTAGATCATAACTAACTGCAAAATATCAAATTGATTTCATCCTCTGATTTATCACAGGGTTTATCCAACTTCATACCAATCAGACGACCAAAAAAATACACCAATACGTTCAATTCCCACTTTATCTATGGAACTGAATTTGAAGCATGTGTAAGAGTCAACTGAATGAACGATAACTAATGTCACACACTTGAATGAACAGAAGAGTCCATCAACAGGACAAAGTGTAAGCTCAAGCCTCAAATCAAGAAAACAAGTTTCAAGTAATGTAAATCTGTGTGTGTTGGTCTATGTTTCTTTGGAAGCTAATGGAAGAAGTGCTAATAAAGGATCTTACTCCCATGAATCTGTTTGAGCAAAGACTTGTATAACCGATCCACTGATATCCCGAAGGGTGGTCGCACCCCAAATAGATGAGGTGAACAGCTGATTGGTATTGAATTGGTTAAACTTCAAGCCTGTTATTGCATCTCCGGGACCCATCTAGGATAAAGAACAGAGGAGAAAATCTCAGCAGTCACCAAAACTGCATCTGTAATCCGTTCAATAATGAAAATGCTGAACTTAACTTTTGCTGTATTCTTTGTAGTACACTATTTAGCTATTTACACATTAATGTTTACATTTTTAAGTATTTACCATATGTACAGTACATTGTGAATTTCACAATCATTTGATTTCACTGGGACCGCAAAAGTATTTGGACACTTAAAGGGTTCACTCCAAAATTAAAAATCTGTCAATCATCAGCTTACACATCAGTTGTTCGCTCAACGGCCGAGAACCAATAATGTTCATTCTCGTGTTACGCAGCACGTTTGAACTTCTCGCGCGTCAAGCAGGTTCAGTTAAGCTTCCGTTTATGTTCACTGATCAATGTTTATATGTGAATAGAAGCCTAAATTATCCCTGTTCATTATATAAAGAAATTGAGTCTCTTCAGAAAATTTGGACTAAACCACTCAATTCATAAAGATTAATTTCTCTTTATAAACTTTTTGAAGTTTCGAAGTGTCAGTTGTGTAGCTATCTATGGAAAAAACTCACAAATTTCATCAAAAAGATCTTCATTTGTGATCATTCGAAAGTCTCACGGGTTTGGAACGACATGTGGGTCAGCTAATAGAATTTTCATTTTTTGGTCAAACTGTTCCTTTAAGTGACACTTAATGTGAATGTAATTAGATTAGATAAATATCAAACCAAGTTGCATGTGCAAAAACAAATGGTGCTATAACTCTAGAAAGTACTTTTTGTCTTCACTTTGAACAGTACATTCTTCACTTCACAATCCAGCTTCATCTCACCCCCTGTATGAAAGTTCTCTTATTCAGCACATCGTAATCCCAGAGGATGATGTCTCCACCTTTGGAGCCGACTGCAACTGTGGTGGGATGGGTGGGATGCCATTCCAGACAAGTGACTCTCCGGTCAAAGGGGCTGGCTGTGCGGTGGAGTTGGTAGGCTCCAAGAGAGCGTATGAAAGGCTCTTGCAGACACTATAACACAAGGGAGAGTGGTACGTAGTACTGTAATATTGTTGTTGTTGACTTTTTAAACTAGTTTGTTTTATAAAGTGCAGAGTGTAAAGGCCACACCTTAATGATACATATTATACATATCACCATATATATGCATTATATGCTTGTCATCACCTGGCGCAGTTGAGAATGGATGCTCTGTCCCAAGGTGCTTTTGTAAATGTAGTGAAGGATACTTGTTTGGCCCACTTTCTTTTGACCTCCAGTCCATTTCACACTTGCTTGTATGTAGGTGTCTGTTACATTACACAAATCCAGTTTATTTCACCAGCAAATCTAGATAGTGACTGGTTAATTTAAAAAAAAAAAATTATGATTGCCCTCAAGCCATTAAATTAAACTTTTTGTATATTTAAATCAAACTATGCCATTACAAGACATAACTCATAGCTTTCCTCACCAGCTTTTGGTGCCGTCTTGCCTTTCTGTTTGGCTTTTAGCTTTTTGGCGAGTGTTTGAGGAGGTTCTTCATTCGGTCTTTTCTTGACGTTCTTCGTCTTCTTCGAAGCAGTTGAGTCTGTCTGAGCCCTTCCTCGCGCCATTTCAAGTCTACTTTCTACTTTGTGAAAAGGGTCAACAAAGACATTGCATGTCAATTATGCGTACACATGGTTAAATCGTAGATACGACCAGTACAACAAGAACAATGCACTTTCTTTCTTACCTGCAAATGTAAAGCTGTCTGCATTACACTGGCAAGCCCTCGCAGATCAACACCACTACACGTGCACAGACACGCGTTTCAGTGACGTATAAAACCGAATGTTTTGTAATCGTTGAGCGCGATACAGAATTTATCCACTAGATGTCGCCAAATATCGAAAAGTATTGATAGGCCTGAGTAAATCATGTGCGTTCATGATATTTCTATTCAGATATCTATTTTTAAAAAGATTCAAATTTACAGCACTAGAAAAATTATAAAACACATTGCACCTTTACTATTTAGTTAACAAAAATATTGCCCGAAAACTTGTTAATTGATTAGTGATTTGATATTTTACTCAACCTCAAGTCGTTCTAAACCTGTTTGAGTTCTTTCTTCTGCTGAACACAAAAGATATCTTAAAGAATGTTGGTAATCAAACAGTTGACGGGACCCATTGACTTCAATAGTAGGAAAAAAGAATATGGGTGCCGACAATTTTAACTGATTACCAACATTATTTCAAATATCTTCTTTTGTGTTCAGATTTGGAACAACTTGAGGGTGAGTACATAATGACAGAATTTTCCTTTTTGGGTGAACTATCCCTTTAAACTAATCGCAGTCTATGATCAAACCAAATAACATATACGCTTGATACTAATTATAATATAGAAACAAGTTAATATAAATAATATATTTCCATTTATTTTTATGAGATTTGCGATTTTTAGGACATGGAAAATAAATAAATTACATTAACAAAAAAAATGACATTTTTACATCCATTTACAACAACAAAAAAGGCTCAGATGTAGATCACTTTGGTGGGCGTTGCGTTGTGCATGCAGTGGGAGATTTGATTTTACCGTCTTGGATACGGAGTTCAGGGCGTGTGTGTGGGCCAATCACAGAAGCCCATGGAGCTACAGCTGACAACGAAAACAAAGAAAGGCATGCTGTCCTCCCACTCGCTACTCATTGTCAGGAAGGGAAAATCATACATTCACCGTTTGTTGTTTATTCGGTTCTCACACGGAACGTCGAAAACACTATTACATCTGACGGTAAGTGTGACAAAGAACACGCTCGAGCTGCGTTTATTGATGAAAGTTACTGTCTTTTCAGAAATAAAACGTGAAGTATTTTCTTTATAATGTGTAAGTACTTAATTTCTTTGCAGTTTTACAACAGCTTTGTAGGGAAATAATTAATTGAAGAATAATTTTGCCTGGCATTTTCAGTGTGAACTCGAGCCACGTGTTGTTCATTATGAGTGATGAGCTTGATGTCATGTTATGGATTAAACTGGTGTCCTCAAATTTTTTTATGTAAACACGTATCAAAACAACAATCAAAATAAATATATGAAATCAGAATTTTTAAAACAATATCTACTTCCACCTTGTAATTATCATAATGCTTAGTTGGATTTTGATTTACATTTCTCCTCAGGTGAGCCTGTGTGCTTTGACTTTTTTTTGTGTCAAGTCTATTGTTGTCAAATGCAAAAAAAAATGTACCTCGTTGTTTACCATTTATTATTAATTCTGCACAATGCAGATGAGTTACATTTTACTTGAATCTTTACATTTAAGTATTTTAGTGATTGTTGTTACAATAAAGATTTAGGACCCTTGTATTTGTATATTCTATGTTAAGATATGAGCTCTGACAGACCAGTCATATTATTTTTAGGGTTTTACACATCCCTAATATATGTTAAAGGAGTGGTTCAGAGATATCTTGGATGACATGGGGGTGAGTAAATTATCAGCAAAAGTTTTTAAAAGTGAACTACTCCTTTAAACAATATTTAATCAATTGAAGATTTTACTACCTAACAAAAAAAAAGTGTTTCTGTACATTCAAAGGGCAAAGACAAGCGATTTTTTTTCTCCCCAGCTCCCTCCCCAGTCTTTAAGTTAATGATCTACTAACCTTTTGTACTTGAGGTATGGTGATTTTCGGGTAGCAGTATAAATATGAGAATAATAGGGGTTTAATGATTAAATTTGTGTTTATTCAGGAAGGTACGTTTCCAACCACAAGGTTTATGACTAGAGTTTGATAACCCTATCTATTGCACTGCTGCTATAACAGGTTTGTAAAAAGCTATTGTATACTTTTAGCTAAATACAAGTGATTGGTTTGACAGCAACACATTTTTACGTTTTAATGTGTTGTTTTAATGCGCTTTTCCAGATAACAGCTTTTTGTATGAAAGACTTATAGATTCAAAACGTCATCTTGAAACTATTTACCCCCATAGGTGCACTTCCTGAGATGGTTACTGGACTGTGAGGTGCTATCGAGGAGAACACTAAAGAGAAGACTTCTAAAGCAATCACGGGATCAAGAAGAAGCTCTGTAGATGGCAGCTGGTCTCTTCATCTTGTAATTGCTGGAGCCTTCCTCTACTATGCTCAATCTCATCAAGCTACCTCAAGTGGTGACCATCAACCAAGTTCCAAAAGTAAGTTTTTCAATGCTGATGTTACTCCAATAGCACAGTTGAATTTGTTGTACACTGATTGAGTTGACACTATCATGTCAGTCATAAACTATTAAAGCAGATATATTACCTTGATAAATGCAAATTTCAGTTAATAAATATATGTTTCATTATAGGTCTTCCATGAGGATGGCATCATTTCAGGGTATCGCCACCCATGCAGCTCTGCCAAGGAGTGTGTGCTTAGTCTTTTCCAACTAACAAATGAAACTCTCAATATTTGGACTCATTTTCTGCCTACATGGTAAACTCACTTTCACTTGGTTTACATTTGCTTATGTAAGAACTTAATTGTTGCACATTGATGTATAATTTAAAGTTTAAACTATTTGCATTATATATATATATAATGCAAATGTTTATGCTTAAGAAATAAGCAAGCATTTGCAAATGATTAAGAGTCAATGACTGAATCATTATTGCAGTGTTATGTAAATTCATTGAAAGTCTTTGGGAAGTGCTGGAGGGGACTTTAGAGAGTGCTCCACTCTTGCATTGTCAATACAAGATCTTACCAAACGTTTATGTTGCTCTTGATGGAAATTACATATTTAAATCAAAAGTTGCATACGTTTTTGGTAAAGATCTGGCCGTGATGTTTCAGAAATGAAAAACAACACGATCAGTTAGTGTTAGAAACAGTTTCCAAATGTAAAACATGTTAGAAACATAATAATCACTGCAATAATGATCCAATTATTGACTCCTAACCATTTGCCTATTTAGATCTAAGGCGTTTATCCTTTTTATTGCAAGAGCATTCAGGCTACTGCTACACCACGTCTTTGATGCATGCTTGCGATTTTAGATGGTCAAGTAATGGATGTTTTTGTTATGCAAGGTTTTTCTTATGGAAACTGCTGACGGTAGTGCTGGTGCAGGATGACTGGCAGGATCCATTCACCTGGCCCTTGCTGGTGTTCCTGCTGTCATGTTGTGTGTACCCACTCGCTTCCAGCTGTGCTCATACCTTCAGTACCATGTCAGAACGGGCCAGGCACATCTGCTTCTTCTTTGATTATGGAGCACTCAGCTTCTACAGCCTTGGTATGTAGAAAATACAACAGAACTATTGAGTAAAATGCAGTTTCTGCTTCTTTAATATTTAAATAATTCTTAATATTTCCTCTTTTTTGTGTAATTGATCATCACCAGGTTCAGCCATCGCCTACTCTTCTTACTCATTTCCAGATAAATGGGTTAATAGCACATTTCATGAATATTATGTTTCTATAGCTGTTGTCAACTCTGTGATCTCTACTGCACTGGCCTGCTACTCAAGGTAGGATAAGGAATTAATAAAAACTATAATTCCAGTAAAAACTGTTTTGTTAATTTACGTTTTGCAAATGTACATTTTCCTGAAAGTATATATTGTGCTAAAATGTCAAGACTAAACATTTTATTTCTTTTATTTTAAGACTCGGTGTACCATTTCTTCAGTATAATTATCACAGCATTAAAAGGTAGTTCCTCTTGCATTCTTACCTTGGCTTATTTGATTGTAAAAAATGATTTCCAGTAAATAAACATTTATTATTCTCTTTTTAGGTGTTCTGGGGGAAAAGATCAGAAGCGGTGTAAACGTCTAAGGATAATCGCCTTTCTTTATCCATATCTCTTTGACAACATCCCTCTCTTTTATAGAGTAAGTGTTTTGGGTCATTTTCTATACTGTGTTTGTTTTTTTGTGGCGGTATTTGTATTGATTGAGAAATTGAAAAATTAATTTTTGTAAAGAACCTTTGTTTGGACTTTTGGTGTCCTTTTGTAGATCTTTGTGTGTGCTGGTGAGGGTTGCACTGTTAATGAGGCCAATATGGTTCACTATCAGCACACGTCATTGGCTCTCTTCACTGGCTTTCTTTTTGCCACACACCTGCCTGAACGGTTGGCTCCTGGTAGTTTTGACTACATAGGTACTATAACAAATCCTTAGATTTCCTTTAAACTAAGCATCATAAATTCAGATTACACAAACATTTTTACACATTTTTTTTTTTGATGCATCCTTCACAGGTCACAGTCATCAGCTCTTTCATGTGTTCGCTATTATTGGCACGTATTTCCAGATGACTGCTAATGAACTGGACATGGCTGCACGGAAGCAGTGGCTTCATGCTCACTTGCCACCGATCACCCTTTCAAACACAGTGGGAGCTGCAATATTTAGTGTGGTTAGCGGCCTTTGTATAATATATGTTTTTAATCTGGCACTTTTCTCCTCCAGAGGTGTGAAGAAGTTAGTTTGAAATGTAACATTTGATAAGGTTACTCTGGGCAGCCATGTAAGTAAAATACGGAGTAAAATATATTTATATATCGAATGACTGTTCAAAAGAAGCAATGTAATGAACAGCCTGAAAAGATTGTATTTATTCTGGAAGATTATAAGACTGTATAATTTATGATTAGGTTGTATGTTTGATCAATGTTTTTGCTGTAATTTTTTTCTTTACTTAAATTCTTTAACATTTTCAAATCATATTTACCTATTTTTTTGAAGCACTTTATTCAGACTTATTATCATCATTTATATATAAGTGCATTTTTATAATCAGCCTTTAAATAGATATTACGTATAAATAAATCTTGTTAATACAGTATGTAACGTTTTATATTTTTACTAAATAAAACTGATAAGCTTAACCACCTGACTTCAGACCATTAATTAGCTTGCACATCACTAACAAGTGGCAGAAGGAATGGGACAAATATAATAAACTATAAAATAAACCCCTGTATAAAATGAAGTGTCTTGAAATCAACACATGATTAAGTCATCTTCACTAGGTGCTGATTGGGTTACTCAAGACTTTCAATGAGTTTCTATTGATGGGTGAAGTTCCTCCTTTTATGTCTCTCGTGTCAAGTTACTTTGATTGTAAAACATATTTTGCTGGACTGTATTTTTTATGATATACTTAAAAGAAAAATGATTTTATGCAGGAACATGTTTAAAAGGAATATTTCAGAATGTATCACCCAAATGTAAGTAAGATTTTGTATCTTAATTCATTGTCTATCTTATGTCTTGAACTGTTTTATATAATAATAAAAATTGTATGGATTGTGATATTGACCTTGTGTTTACCATGTAAATAGCCCTGATGTTAACATGGCATTAAACACTTAAAATTAGTGTTGTATATTTTTATAGTTTTTCCTAAATATAGTTTATTATATACCATATATCATATTATAGTGTACCGTTTTATATTTACATATTAATATTATTTATACAGGTTTTTAAGTTACTCGACTCTGATTTTATTTTATTAAGACAAAAAAAAGTTGTGAAATACACTCCTTTGTCAAGGATAGCACAATAAAGTTAAAAACGTGTTTCCATTGAGGTCTTTTGACTTTCAAATTTCCCATTTCCCCCCTTGTTTATTAGGTTCTGTATAAAACCGGATATAGTCAATGGGCGAGCGGTAGGCGGGACATCCGCTTTGCTAAGGCGCGTCTGAGCTCTCTGATTGGTCACATTTGAAAAATCAGTTTCTGACGCAGAGAGGGAACGTTTGAACTTCGAATGTTGTGTACGGACAAGAAAGGCAACGGCGTCGCAGACTTGAACTAAAACACCACCAACATGAATAGGCAAGCGTAAGTGTCTTTTATATATTTTGTATTTTAGTTATGTTAAACTCATAACGAATGATTAAAGTTCTGTTTATTACAAAATAACTGAGTTTTTGGTCTCATAAGACAGACGTTAGGTAGTTCATAGCAGTGTAACGTTAACTCGCTCACGGCTCGGTTATTATTTAGCTAGCTAGCGTTATTACCACTTTTTGTACTTTATATCAGTTCATAATTCCGCGGAAACTCTTGTTTTCTATTTATTTTAGTTGGTGTTTCACGTTAAAACCAGTAACTAATGACGTTAGCTGGTTCAATTTTCCTTTTGTAACTCCAAAAAGATCGCTTATAGCCGCTTAGGACTCTTTCAACCTAAGCCAGGCTCCTTTTGTTTGAACACAAATAGCTGACCAAATGACGTCTTACATTTTTGATTTTGTTACAGGAAGGGCAAGACCCCCCGCCGCCCTCCTCCAAAAAAGACTTCCAACAACCAGAAGGACCCTGTTGGAGTATGTTTTAACTTGTTGCTCACATTAAGATAATCAAAATCACGATAAACGTATTAATCTGCGATGTGTGTGTTTGGCAGGTCTATTGTCGTGTGCGTCCACTAGGTGCAGATGATGAGGAATGCTGTATTGAGGTTATAAGCAATACCACCATTCAGTTACATGCTCCTGATGGGCTCAAAGCTAATAGGAATGGTGAATTCAAAGAGGTGAGTGCCCTCAAGAATTATTTAAAAATTGGATCAGTTCACCTTTATTCCCCTCCATCCCTCTAGTACTATATGACTTTTTCTTCGGTGCACCACGTGTAATGGTTAAATATGTCTATATAGTAAAAATGGAGTACTTGGTTTGTCAAGCTTGTAAAATGACAGTAAAAGCACCATAAATGTGGTCCGTACAACTTGTGTGCTTTTTCAAGTCTTGATCCTTAATGAACTGCTTTCTCTCATTTGCAAAACTTTGTTGTTTTTATTGTTGCATGGAACAGAAAATATTCTTATGGCACTAGTTGGGCTTTGTTGGACGACTACTGTAGCTAACTAATCATTTCTGTTTCAGACACAATATTCCTTCAAAAAAGTGTTTGGAATTAAAACCACACAGAGGGAATTATTTGAAGATGTTGCTAAACCTCTGGTGGAAGACCTTATTCACTGTAAAAATGGTAAATATGCTCTTATGGACATTATTTTATTTAAAAACAATATGGCTTGGTTTGACAGACAGGGTTTAGATTAATCCGAATTAGGCTTTAGATTAATTAGGGCATTTAATTAGCTTTCATAAACTTGCCTTAGAAATAAAAATTACTGGTGTACATCTTGAGATGGGGCTTTTAGGTAAAATGGCTCAAACGTGCCTTTTAGTCTGGAACTAGGTTTAAGCTTGGTCTTTGGTGAGACTGACCGCAGTTTTCTTTTCAAACTAGGCCTGTTGTTCACCTACGGCGTCACCGGCAGTGGTAAAACTCATACAATGACTGGCTCACCGGGTCAAGGTGGGCTGCTTCCACGTTCACTTGACATGATCTTCAACAGCATTGGCCCCTACCAGGCTAAGAGATATGTGAGTGAATTCATCAATTTACTTTACTTTTATTCTTGCATAACGATAAAAGAGCATAAGTAAATTTCCCATCTTTGAGTTATCTTGATCTTTTCCTCATTAGGTTTTCAAGCCTGATGATAAAAATGGTATGGAGGTGCAGAATCAGGTTGATGCACTCTTGGACCGACAGAAGCGAGACAGTCAGTCAACTGTACCGAAAACACCAACTACAAGGTAATTTCCGTTTGAAATCAGTTACAAAAGGATGTAATCTGATTTATGCAATACATTTATCTGCTGTTCTTGTTTTTTAGGCGAATTGACCCTGAGTTTGCGGACATGATCAGCCCAGAGGATGCTTGTAGAGCAGATGGGGTGGATGAGGACAGCAGCTATAGTGTCTTTGTGTCTTACATTGAGATATACAACAACTACATCTATGATCTCCTGGAGGAGACTCCTTTTGACCCAATAAAGCCCAAGTAAGCTTGATAAGTTTGATATTCAGTGGTGAGTTAGTGATTTTCTCATTCAATGTCTTTGTGCGGTGTATGTCCTCGGTATACTTTATAAAACACTTAATGCAGTATGGTTCAAAAGTTGGAATCAGCTTTTTAATACCGCTAGATTTAATATGTAGTAAATTAATACATTTATTCAGCATGGGTGATTTAATAATCAAAAATGACAGTACAGGCGGTTATAAAAGATTGCCATTTCAAATAAATGCTTTTCTTTTGAAATTTATATTTATTAGAGTATCCTGAAAAAAAAGTTTTCACAAACATTAAGCACCACAAAAGTTTTGAAGACTGAATATAAGAAATGTGTCTTGTGCACCAAATCATCATCATATTAGTTTTGTGACACTTGTGAATAGCTGCTGAATTTGTTTTAAAATATTTTCTAAATTGTAGTAATATTACTATTTCACTGCATATTTGTCAGGATGATTTTTCTTTATTAGGCTTTTTTATTAAAAAAAATAATACAATTATTTTAGGAAATATTTACTCAATTTAAATGTTTCTATGACAACACGTGATACAATCATTTAGATTTTGTAGACTCTGTACCCAACCCTAAGATAATTTCAGTTTAGTTTAATTGGATTAAAAATAACAAGTTACATTTAGGAATATCAGTGAGCTTAGTTCATAGATAAATGTATTTTTTTTTTTATTAGGTGGAATGGTGCAGGCACACCACTGAGAAACACTGAGTTCATGTACGTGGTGGATGGACTTGCTGCATTTAAGGATTTTCTTTCCTTTGTGTAGCTGTTCTGCATGTCCTGTGTTTGCTCTCAATTGCTTTTAGGGACTCTGTGGCTGCATTAACACTACACGTCCTAATGCTCAGATCTAATCTTTTGACCATATTCAGTTTTTTTTCTTGTTTATATTTACTTCAGACATGACTGGTGTCTGTTCGTGTTTACATATCTGTGTTTACATTAATTTCCACCCGAAATGATTGTTGGTAAACTCTTTACTATGCATATGGTTGAGTGGCCATGATTATTTGCCAGCATATACAAGATCACCACTATCATGGATGTTTTAGACAGTGCAAAATCTGACCGAGCAGATATATAGAAAAATAATGGTAATTTTTCCTTTGTTTTATCTATGGCACGTTAGATCAAGAATTCTGAGATGAAATAAAGTAGCACGGTTAAAAAAAAAATGATGATGAATGAATTTGAGTAAGTGAGTAGCCTAATACCAAAGCTTGTTGGTGTAATCGCCTCATTGCTGAGAAATATAATGTAGCTTTCAGTAGTGAAGCTGTTTGAAGTTTCCACCTCCATTTAAAAAACCTGCAAAAAACAGGCACATTTTCTACATCAATCAACATTTAAAAAGTTAGCTTTGTGGGCAAACGTTTCGCTCTAGCCTTGTGATGGCTTGGAATCGAATATATGTTTTTAGACGCAGGTTGGCTGTCCAGATATGTATCTGATTTAAAACCACATTTGGAAGATGCGAAAATAGTTTCAATTGGTTTACATGTATGCAACAAATTCCGACCTTTCAGATGTGAGTATTTCGTTTTTTTTTGCCAGTGTAAAAGCTTTTGTCTTGTCTGTCTGTTTTCCTTGCTGGTAGACACCCATTCCGTAATCGTGCTTCATTGCAACATGGCTGTATAATTTGTTTATTCTACTCTGTGGTAACAGATGTTGATCTCATGCTTTCTCACATTTCAGACCGCCACAATCCAAAATACTGCGTGAAGATCAAAATCACAACATGTACGTGGCTGGGTGCACCGAGGTTGAGGTCAAGTCAACAGAGGAAGCTTTTGAAGTCTTTTGGAGAGGTAAATTGATGTAGCTGTTGGCTTTTTTCAAAAGGTTTGTTTGCAGTTAGCACGCAGAGCTATTGTATGAGCACTTCTGTTTTCTAAACAGGTCAGAAGAAGCGCAGGATTGCAAACACGCAATTGAACCGCGAGTCCAGCCGCTCTCATAGTGTGTTCATTGTTAAATTGGCACAAGCACCTCTGGATGCAGATGGAGACAATGTGCTTCAGGTCAGTTTAATTCTAATGCTTTAAAATTTTTAGTTTTATCCTTTTTCCAGTAAGCAATCGCCAGTTACAAATATATGTTTTAACAATATAACTGTTAGGTACCTAATGTTGTTCAGACAAGTGCCATGGAACCTTTTTTATTTATTTATTTGTTTATTTTTTTTTTTACCCCATTATAAATAAAGCATGTGCATTTAATTTGTAAAAAAAAATGTTTTGGGGCAAAGCTAAACAATTGTAGTGTTCCTGATCTTCATGACGGTTTATTGAATGTGTTGTCAGTAGGTATTTTAACTCCCCCTAGTGATCAACTAGTGTTCAGCAGTTTCACCTTCATTTTAAACACTGTAATGCATCTTTTGCCACAACCCTCTGAGAACCTGATATTTGGGGGTAATTTCAGTGTCAAAGTCAAAGAGTTTTTAAATGGATTGTTTAACAGACCCATCAAATCTTTAAATTGGACATTCCACCAAAACTCTGATGCTTCAAAAGCCTCATTAGTTCTTGCAGAAGCTCAAACCAGAAAAGGTTTTAAAATATTTATCATTTTATTTATAATCTTATATAATATAATTGCTGTTTTGCTTTTTTCTGTTTACTTGGTTTTTATTTGTATTGTATATGTAAGTTTTGTTTTTTTGTAATTCAGTTTTTGCAATGAAGATAGCCACAGATGCTGACCTAGCATAAAATAAAAGTATACTGATAATACGGCAGAAGCTCCGTGTTTACGTGATGCAGAAGACTGATTTCTGTTCCATCAGTTTCTGTTTACCATATTTGATATGCTGTGCATTAATGTTCATCTGTAAATAAGCCTAAATTAAAACTTTTCTAAACATAAAGTGATTGTCTCTTTGCAGAAGACTTGGATTTCTTTAAATTTTGACTTGTCAACTTTGGTTTGGATGGCAATGCCTCAGAGTTTGAGTTTAGAGTGACAGAAGAATGAGTAATGAGACTTCATTTTTAGGTGAACTAACCCTTCGAATGTGACATTTTGGCCCTACATGTGGAGAGGCCAAATTTGGGCACTGAATTGTGAAAGTGGGGTCCCACTTACCTAATACTTGATTTTAATCATTGATCTTCCCTTTTTTAGGATAAGAATCAGGTGAATGTGAGCCAGTTGTGTCTGGTGGATCTGGCTGGAAGTGAACGCACTAGCAGAACTCGAGCAGAGGGCAATCGACTCCGTGAAGCAGGTCCGGCAATGCAACAAAGAACTAAAGATTGACTTTAGGATTTCAGAGGTGTGTTTTATATGAAGACCATGTGTTGTTTTTTTTTTTTTTCCTCTCGCAGGCAACATAAATCAATCCTTAATGACTCTGCGCACATGTATTGAGGTACTGAGGGAGAACCAGATGTGTGGGACAAACAAGGTATGTGGAAAATTTTAACTAACCAATTGATGAAAAAAATTTCTAAATTCTGCCAGATCAAGGGATTGTTGATTTTTGTCCTCAGATGGTTCCATACAGAGACTCTAAAGTGACCCATCTTTTCAAAAACTACTTTGATGGTGAAGGCAAAGTGAGGATGGTTGTGTGTGTGAATCCAAAAGCTGATGATTATGAGGAGACATTGGTAAGCAATATCAACAGGTCAAAAGATGGATTGTTCCTCTTGACTTATACTACTTGTACTGTGATATTTGGGTTTCTCATCTGTGTGCAGCTGGTGATGCGCTTTGCTGAGATGACTCAGGAAGTGGAAGTGGCCCGGCCTGTTGACAGGCCCATCTGTGGCTTCACTGCTGGTCGCCGACAGAGGAACCAAGCCTTCAAAGATGAGCTGACTCGAAGATTGGAGGAACGTGGTGGTCCTGTAGATGGAGGTATTTTATTTTTGTGTGTCTGAACTTGCACATTATTTGAGAACGTAACGTGTTAACATCATCTCAAATGTGCTGTTTCTTTAACACGCAGGCTAAAGTCTCTGTTAAATGTTACTGTTAACGTTACACTTTATAATGTGTGCTTTTACAGAGTTTCCAACAGTATTGAACCAACTTCTTCAGTCCTTTCCTCCACTTCCTCCCTGTGAGATTTCTGGCCCTAATGATGACGTCACTCTACCCAGACTTATCGAGGCCCTGGAGAAGAGACACAGGATTCGACAGATGATGATAGAAGAGTACAATAAAACAGGTAAAATCATCATTCAGAGCTGTTTATATTGTCCTCTATGTGCTATTTTTTAAAATATATTTTTATTTATTTATGGCCATTGTTTGGTTTCAGCCAACATGCTAAAGTCCGTGCTTCAAGAGCAGGACAGCAACATTCTCTCCAAGGAGAACTTCATCCATGAGCAGCGTGGCAAGCTTGGGGAAAAAGATAAAATGATACAGAACCAAAAGAACGAGATTGATCGTCTTGAAAAGAAATCTAAGATGTTGGAGTACAAGGTAAATACACCATCATTCAGTCAGGATAAAAATAAGTGCAATGTTTTTCTAAAGGATTGTTTTAACAGGGTTCACACAGGTCCTTAAAAAAAAAAAAAGTTCAAGGCTCTGGAAAGTGAACATTGACCTGGAAAGTTCTTGAAAGGTCCTTGAATTTGAAGTTAACCAAGGTGTGGGAACCTTGTTTTAAAGAACTTAATACTTGTATAACAAGGACATGGTGCTGCACAATTCATTGTTAAAACATCTCAATTCAAACATCAAATGATCTTATTCCTAAATGAAAATGTCAGAGGTTTAATAGACACAGGCAAATGAATCACACCAGAACATTCAAATCTGGATTTATTCCACAACTGCTCTCATTAGGTCTGAGGCAGTGTGTGTGGTTGAAAAGACTGAAGTAGTTTCTTTTTTTTTTTTCTTTTTTAAATTCTTTATTTATAGTCAGCAAGAAATAATTACAGAATAAAAGCGATGATGAAAAACTTTCCATTTGCTGTTGTTTTTTTAGAATAGTACATATATATACTTTGAACAATTAGGGAGAGATAAACTTGTGTATTACAAAGTATACAAATTATATATATTTAACCACTTTGTGGGAGCCATGATAGAGGAGGATCGATAAGAAGACAGGACAATAAAGCATCGGATAATTAAATCAGCACCTCTACGAAGTCTGGTCTTAAGGGCCTTACAAATTTAACCCATTTGGCCCACCAACTAACAAATATACTTTTCTTAAGATGAAAAAAGACTGAAGTAGTTTCATACACAAAGTATTACAAATATTCCTATCCCATTCATATTAATCAAATAAGTGCAGCATGAGCCTTGCAAAAAAAAAAAAAATTTAACCCAAACTTTAGAACTAAGTTTACACAATTACACAGTAGCTTTAACTGACATTTCACAATACAAACTAGGCTATGATAATTATGGTTGAAATAGTTGTTGCAACAAACCTTGACCTAACAAAAGTGTTGAATACTGTATGTTTCTGCATTGCTATTCTGTATGCAGATTGACATCCTGCAGAAAACTACCAACATCTATGAGGAGGACAAGCGATCTCTACAGCACGAATTGGAGAGCAGAGAACAGAGGCTTCAAAGGGAAATGTCTGAAAAGAGACGCATGGAATCGCGTATGCAGGGCATCGTCACTGACGCCAAGCTCAAGTGGGAAAAGGAATGTGTGAGTATCTTTCCATAGATCATATATGTGACCCTGGACCACAAAACCAGTTGAATGGGTCAATTTTTTAAAATTTAATTTTAATATAAGCTCAATTTAATATATAATTTAATATAAGCTCGAGATTTAATATAAGCTCAATAAATAAGCTTTCCATTGATGTATGGTTTGTTAGGTTAGAACGATATTTAGCCAATATGAAAATCTGGAATCTGAGGGTGCAAAAAATTCAAAACATTGAGAAAATCGCCTGTAAAGTTGTCCGTTTATGTTTGCGGTTGTGCTGCATTCATTCACAAAAAATAAATGTTATATATTTACGGTAGGAAATTTACAAGATCTTAATGGAACATGATCTTTACTTAATATCCTAATGATTTTTGGCTTAAAAGAAATAATTGATGATATTGACCCATAAAATGTATTGTTGAGAAATATACCACTGTTAGTTGTGACTGTTTTCTGATCCAGGGTTTGAAATGAGTTTGTTTTGGGAAAGACTTTCATTTAATTTGTTGGTGTGATAAATGCATGGTTTGTTCTTTGCAGGAGAGGCGGGTCAATGCCAAGCAGCTGGAGATGCAGAATAAGCTGTGGGTGAAGGATGAGAAACTCAAACAACTCAAAGCCATTGTGACGGAGGGGAAGACAGAGAACCGGCAGCCACAGAGGCCCTCCAGAGAAAAGGACAAAGTGCCCCCCAAGAGATCCGCCTCCCCGTCACCCGTTCCTGTACGTTTAACTGACTTGCGTTTCTAGACCGCCTGACCCTGAAAATTATGCCTAACCTAATCCACAGCTTTATTTGTCCATGCATGGTCTGCTGTGCAGTGAGTGTGTGTGTGCGTGTATAATTACCCTGTGCACCTTCACCACCCCTTTTTAATGCTGTAAATGTTGTTTTTAATGTACTGGTGTTTGTTGCATGCAAACCATGTGTGAACTAATCATGTCACTTTCAGTCTCCCTACAATGGTTCGCAGTCATCCCTCTCCTCCTTGGAGCCTATATATAACTTCTCTCAGACGGTCAGGCCAGATCCTCACTTCCCCAGACCAGGCAGTGTGTCGGTGGCTTCCTGCATCTCTGACTGGGAGCAGGGAGTCCCGCAGTCTCGCAGGCAGGGTAGCCAGTCGCCTCCAGACAGTAGGAAGAGAGCTCAGGGCCTTCCCGACAATCTTAGCAGGAGAAGAGGCAGGTGTTGGGCCAGAGAGGTTCCTGTCCAGCCTGCAGATGTAGACCTAGAGGAAACGGATCACTGGGTCAGTGGAGTATCTTGCTGTAGTTGTAGGTAAAGCTTCAAGACACTAATATAGACATTGTAGCTTAATGTAGACTTTTTGGTCTGTTTTTAAGCTGCTCCAAATATTATCCAGAAGATGTGAATGTAAAATTATAAGGTATTATGTGCTGCTTATTTTAACCATGTAATGGCTTTGTTTTGCACTTTTAGATGAATAAATTTGACTTTTCATCTTTTCAATGTCATCCGTTACTCATACTGTTTAGTTGCTCTTCATACACTTAAGACAGATTATGCTCATAAGTTGAAGCTGAAGTTGTCAACTTTTTAAGATTTAATATCTGCAGACCGAAAAGCAGATTTTATTTTCTTTAAGGATAAAGCATCCCACTCTAATATCCAGCTTTTTTCCCTTCCTAACAGCTTGGTACGTTTAGTTTGTGCTTCGAAATTCACTAACACACTAACGCTTCAGCATGCTTGTGGTCAGTTTTCTGTTTGTCTTACTGTGTTTGTTTTAATTGAATAGACTGGGGCGCCGGTTCGGCCTCTACACAGACGCTCGCACTCCGCAGGTGGGGAGAGGTGGGTTGATCATAAACCCAGCAGTAATGTGGAACTGGATACAGTTCTCCAGGCAAACATCCCCAAAGCCATCAAAGTAAACGCTCCTAACGAGAAAGCTCTGTCCAAGTGTGACAAGTACGTTTTGACGCACCAAGAGGTGGCCTCGGATGGGGAGATTCAGACCAAGCTAATCAAGGTAGCTTCCTTTTTCTGGTGGTCTTGCTCAGTCTGGTGTTGTATGTCGACTGAAATTAATTTTTGCTCTTTATCAGGGTGATGTGTTCAAAACTAGAGGTGGAGGACAGGCTGTTCAATTCACGGACATCGAAACGCTCAAGCAGGAAAACCCTGTTGTGGCCAGGTGATTGTTGCCAAGTTTGAAAGTTTTGATGGTCACATGTGCATAACTTGTAGGTCTCTGTGTAAATGCTCTATATTGGTTTTGTTTATATAGCAGCCGTAAGAGGAGATCATCAGAGTCTGGCCCGGATGGTGAGCCTATGGATGGAGACTGGACTGATGTGGAGACAAGGGTAAAAAAATATTCTGGTGTCAACTAGCTAATTGTGAATGCACACTAACGCTTAAATTAAGGTTTTTAAAACCTTAAGGAATTAATTTGATTTATTCCAGTAATGAGACTCCAGTCTTCAGTGTCACATGATCCTTAAATGTTTCTTGAGCATCAGAACAGCATATGATTTCTTATCAACCTTGTTAACCTGCTTAATATTTTTGTGGAAATGTTTTTTTTTTTCTTTTCCCCCCCCTAGAATTCTTTGAATAATGTTTAAAAGAATGGCAAATAAAGTTTTGTAACATTAATGGCTTTACTGTCACTTTTAATGCATCTTTTTTTTTTTTTTTTTTTTTACATGTGTGCATGCATATGTTTCTATATTTTCAATGACAAATAATCCTAATCTATTGACTTTACTCCAGTGCTCTGTGGCTCTGGAGATGAGAGCTGGCTCAAACTTGGGACCTGGATACCAGCATCACGGATATTCAAAGTAAGCTCTCTATTTGTGTATCATTTCACAGTCACGGGCAAAAAGTATCTTTAAAAACTAAGGACTGTAATCCCCTTTTGTTTCAGACGCAGAAAGCCTTGAGACTGCTGTCGCATTTCTATCACAGCCGAAACCTCACTGTGTGCAATAGAAAATTCACTTTATAATATTTAACTTTTTTTTTTTAATGCTTTTTATGTAAAAAAAAATCTTTTTATAGAAAACTACACAAATTCACCAAAGCTGTTTTTGTACTGTGTTTTCTACCTGGGTGTTGCCATGTAAAATTCACATTTAGTGTAAGTCTGGGTGGTTTTTAAAACAAAAACAAAAAAGTGTTACAAATGTTTTGTTTTCTAGCTGTCTATTAAACACATTAGCTATTTGCGTGTATTTTTTTATATATGTTAATGTATACTCCTGAAATTTGACAGTTAGGACAAACCATTTGCTGGTGTTTCTATAAGTCCTTCAAGAGTCATTCTAATGACTTTAGTAGGCAGCATCTTGGAAACAAACTCTTTCCATGTAGTTTCATTTGTATGACATTATTGCAGACACAATAAACAGCATACTTATTTTATTCATGGTGGTTAATTTGACACGTCTGTTCCTTTTCATTTTTTGTCTTTTCATGCAGTTCTCTCAGCCATGAGGAGTAGTAGATATGATTCTGTAAGAAATCAGTAGATGGCAGTAGTGTTTAAAATATTGAGGACCGCAGCTTTAATTCCTACAGTAAGGCTATTTATATTCATGTTGACAATTAATACTTTAAGATGAAGGATGAGAGATGTGAAGTCAAGTATCAGAGTGCAGTGGTTTTATCAAGCTGTATTTATATATTTCAGATTATGTAACGTTATCTGAATGAAAAAATCCTAAAACAAATTAGCCTTTGCTATAGTGTTTTTTTCTGTCTGGCCAAAGTGTTTGCTTCAACCTCTCAAATTATATATTGTTTATTAATATTATTTTCATGAAATGACTAACTTTTCAGAGGGAAAGATGTTTTAGTGTTTTCAGAGCTTTTTATTAAATGTTCACAGGTCATAGTTTTAAACCTTTATTTAAAAAGCTAACAAATTTTGTTTTTGAGAACCCATGCTTAACACAAGGGCTTTGTATTATCTTGTTATATTAATCACATTAAGAATATACACATAGATGAATGCTAAATCAATTAGAATATCAATGGGCAAAGATTTAATTGACTGTCTGTTGTTAGCTTATTTTTGTTCAACATATTTTTGTTGGTCCTGCCTTAGTGAGCACAACATCCATGGCATGTAAATTCGCAAATCCAGTCTAAAAGAGTTGTAATTATGCACTAGACTATGAAATTGTACTTAACGCATCAAATCTGATTCGGCGTCACTGACATGCTTTAAAAGACTATTTAAACAGGCTGGAAGTAAATATGCCAATGTCATGCGTCTTAAATTTACATGTAATGTACAAACAACAGCAGTGTTTGAGACATTAGTTTGACAAGACAAAACTGGTTCAAAAAGCTTAGACCTTGATTCGACCACTTTCTCCCATTTTGGCACCAACAAAGAAAAAAGGACGGCTTGTGCTGTTTTTGTTTGTATCGTGTCATGCTTCTGTTTTCAATTAAATATTAATAGCCTACTCAATCTCACAAAGATATTGGATCAAAATACAAAATTACCATAATATAATTTAAACTGTTCACATCTCCCACAGATGGTACGAACACAAACATTTCTACACATCTTTATGATGGTATGATTGAGCCAAGACCATCAGTTATTTTTCCTGAGAGTTCAATAGTTTAATTCATAAGCCAGCACAGACCGTTGAGTTAAATTGCAGAAATCTATGTGAAATATCTATTCATTAATGTGGTCATCAGCTTATTTAGGGGTTTTCCTTGAATCAAACTTTCCTTTCCAAAATGTAAGACTACGCCGCATGTTTGTAATTGTATTTTTTGGTGGGTTACGGTCGGTTGGAATTGAGATGTTCGCAGTCGGAGCAGTAGCAATACTGCTCAAGTACCTGAAGTGGACCATGTCTAAAGAGTTTGGAGCCCAGACATTCCATTTCAAATGAGGCAAACTTCCTCCAAAATATTTTACCAATATTTCAACTTCCTTCCTGGATTTACCTTTTGATTTAAAAAAAATAGCTTCACTCTAAAAAATGCTGGGTTGTTTTAACCCAACGTTGGGTCAAATATGGACAAACCCGAAATGTTGGGTTAAAAATGTAGTGTAAAAATTTAACCCAACTGGCCAAAACGGCCAATTTAATTTAGAAAGAATTTCGTATTCTACCACTCATGCCCATATAATGAAATGAGATTTGTGGACAAAGGTTTTTCGGCTCTGAGAATCTTTTTTTTTTTAATCCGTCTTGTCTTTCTGTCTGGGATTTCTCTTTCAACTTAGAATAAAACCATAGTCTTGTTCTCAAAATATTAAAGGGCCCCCATTATGCTATTATAAATTGTTTTAGACGTCTCTTAACATATAAGTTTACATACATCCAAAGGTAAACGATTCCTTTTGAAAAAGTCGCAATTCTTTTTGAAAAAGGTCGCGATTGCTTTTGAAAAAGTTGCGATTTTTGGAAAAATAGCAATTGTTTTTGAAAAAAGTACCAAGTGCTTTTGAAAAAAATAGTTTAAAAATGTACATATACATTTGCTAGTCTTATTATACATTTTTACAGTGTTATATGTTTGTTACATTATTATTTTGTTACATTCTTTTAGTAGCGATTTCTTTTGAAAAGTTTGCGTTTCTTTTTGAACAAGTATCGATTCTTTTTTTGAAAAAGTAGCAATTGTTTTCAAAAAAGTATTGATTCACTTGTGAAAAAGTAGCGATTCCTTTTGAAAAAATATTGAATCTTTTTTAAAAAGTAGCAATTATTTTTTAAAAAACTATCAATTCTTTTTGAAAAAGTATTGACTCTTTTTTGAAAAAGTAGCAATTCTTTTCAAAAAAGAATTGATTCACTTTTGAAAAAGTATCGATCCATTTTGAAAGAGTATCGATTCTCTTTTTAAAAGTAGGAATTCACTTCTTTCAAAAAAGTAGCGATTCACTTAGGAAAAAGTAGCGATTCATTCAATAGTGATTTAACTGAATCTGTAAGTCAGCTACTGTTTAATTCTGAATATTATATTTTATTCTGATGCACTTAACATTATAGTTTTCTCAGAGTTTAGGCTCCTGTGCAATAGTAGGCTATCCTAGGCAATTCAGCAATTCCTTTATGAGACAACTCCATTTATCGAGCACTGTGAACTTCAAAACTTTTACAGTCATTTTACAATCACAAACAGATACACAACACATTATATGAATGGTAATATAAAAAAAGCATAATAGGAGCACTCATGGATTTTACAATAATTGTCCTCTGTGACATCTCAATCTGAGTTGTGTAAGGAGAATAGCTCATGGGCCCTGTATCTTTCTCTCTATTAGCTCCACAGCCAAAGCCTGATGGTGGATATCATCTGCTCCTCTGACTCCATTTCAATTTGGAGGCACTAGAGAGTGACTAACATGGAGCGCCTCCAAGAGAGGGTCAAGGGCTCCAAGCAACGAGCAGACATTAAACTCACTTGTGCAAGCCATCAAGTGCTCTGCTTTTTGACCATACGCAGCTTGATGAGCCACACTACAAAATAATCATTTGGCTCGTCTGGCAATGGCTCTAGAGCTAGCGAGAATGTTATGCTATGATGGAGCTTTAGATTACCGCATTAGGATTATGATCCGATGAAGTGAGAGAAAGAAAAAGAAAGAGACACATGAGCAACCCTGGTAGACTACTCAGAAAGCTCCTCACTGGAAAATATAGCAATTTCAAATAAATAAGCATATATCACTCACTTATGCCAGCAGATCTGGAGTGAAAAGCACTGTTAGCACTGTAAAAAAGCCTTCAGAGTTATGGTGAGCTTACTGATTTACTATGATGTACACAGACAATATGCTAGTAATATGCAAGCTAATAGTGACAAGTGGTCCCCAAACTAAAGTTTTTTTTAGTTTTTTTGTTTTGTTTTATTTAACCTTGCTTTAATTCTGTAGCTTAAACTAATGGAATTAAACGGGTTTCCACTGTTTAAAACAGATTTTTTATTTATTTATACTGAACATGAAATCCTGCTTACTTCTGTACTGTAATGTTTTTATTATTATTATTATTTTTGATGTTTCTCTTCATTTAATGGTTAAAGGGATACTTCAGGATTTAACATTATGTTTTGTATTAGTAGAAAACCTGTAGTATTTTGAATACTATCCCCATGAGATGAGAGATTTATGTATTATATGTCTGGAAAAAATCCTCTGATGACACAAAAATCGTAATTTTGCATCATTGGAGGATTTTTTGCACAGAGGCTAAAGACTGCAGCCATAGACATCATATATAGAGAGATGCCATTTCTCTGATCTTCTCGAAACTCTGGATTCTGATAGAGGGCCATGAGACTTAGACCTGAGTGCAAAAATGGAGGCTCTAGTCCCTTCCAGAGCTGAGATATCGAAACTCAAAATTTCGACCCGAAAAAAAAAAAAACGAAAGGGGTACCACTGTTGTTTTGTTTTGTTTTTTCGGGTCGAAATTTTGACTTTCTTTGATCTTCTCGAAACTCTGGATTCTGCAACAAATAAACACTAGATGAAAATGTTAGATTCAGTCAGAACTGGTAACTTAGATGCGCACATACTGTAATGTGCTGATCTACCCAGCGGTCTCATAAAACTTTAAAATATGTCAACATCTGGGAGAATGAGTAGTAGAGTATGCAAATAGATCTGAATAAGAATGACGATGCAAAAAAGGATTTCTGTGGATTTCGACCCAAACGTCCAATCATGCACATAGACATCTATACATCTCTCGAGTAATGAATTGAGTTCTCTTTCATGTCTGAATAGACAAATACACACAACATTATGTCTATTTGTCCGTTTTGGAGAGTATTCATGTAAACTATGTCGGTTATGTCTTAATTAAACAATTGTGAGTGTATCGGATGTGCATCAGGGCAATTGTATCCGCATGTCATTGGACATGATGTGACAGTGGCAATAAACCTAATGTGGTCTGTCCTGTACGTGTGACGAAAGAAAAAGAGAAAAGCATTCACTGTTTGTTAATAGCTTTAATACGGATTAATTACATTTAATTCATACAAATAAATTTGTCAACTTGAAAGAATAAAAGAATGATGTATGCAAGTATTTATAAAGAATGCATATATCATTCATTGAAAAGAAGAAGTGTTCTACTTTAGGAAAAGTGGTTTTATTTAATTCTAAGCTATTTTTCAAGTCACAGTTGTTAAAGGAATACTCCACCAGTTTTCATATTAAACTATGTTATTCCCTTAACTAAGACGAGCTGATGCATACCT
>JAOTRC010000002.1:8985633-9001315 GCA_027497675.1 Cyprinella lutrensis | reverse complement strand
TTGCAGTTATGCTTTATATAGACCACAAATGTATGATTTATAAGTAAAAATGAATGATTTAAAAGCATGATATGTACCCTTTAAGACCATTAAAAATATAATGAATATGCAATATGGTGCATATATTTAGTAAAATAAGTTTTCTAGCTGACTAACCGACTAAGATCATGGTCACATGGTTTTTCTGAGGTAAATGTGACGTTTCAACATGACATTGCAAGCTGTTTATCTGACGTCTTTCCACGGATGAAACACTGATTGAGCGAGACCACGTTACATGATACGGATTTCGATAAGATGTCCTCTATCTTTTAACACACGTTCAGAAGCTCATTCATGCTTATTTCACCATATTTCACGCTGTAACTGGTATTATTAAGGCGTGCCGCTTCTCTTGAGCTGAGCCGAGCCACAGCGATCTGACGCCGCAGCGCCAAAACGTATTGAATTTCGTAAGAAAATGGACGTAATTCGAAATTCGAGACTATTTCATAACAATAGTCAAATCACAAATATTATCGCGATTTATTATGACAAAGTGTGTGTGTGTGTCGCCCTCTCTGAACCCATTTGTGATGTAATTGCACGTTAGATTCATTTGGCAATATTTAAATCTGCTGAACTGAATAATGAACATAAGTGAGTTTTAATATAAGCGATAATAACAGCAAACACAAGCCCTCCTTCCCCCACAGCCCTCTGTTTCTGTCTCTAATCGTTTCTGCGCTCAGATGATTGCTTTCTGAAATGACCACTGCATAAATAATAACCGGCTAAATTACTTATAAATGACACTCTGGGATTGTGGGTGTGAAATGCAGGTACTTGATTCTCTCAATTCAAACAGAGACCTGGCGGAAACAATCAGAGATTATTCGCAATTAGACAGTGGAAAATGACACGGACAAACAGAGCAAACACACACAGAGCCCGTGTTATGGAGGATTTACGAGGCCAATGTGAGTGATGTTTAATAAAAGTTCGCAATCTGTGATCCAACACGAGTGCACTTCATTGAGGAGGTTATTATAGCCGCGCGATTTATTGCTCGTGTTTGTCTGAATGTTTATGCATGATGCCGCGGTTTCTTGTCTTAATGTCTCCGGTTATTTATTCGTGTTCTGGGTTATTGCCGTACATAAATCCATATGTAAGATATCATGGGTAGATGTTCAGCATTTATCTTATATGAATGATATTGTGTGGGGTGAATGCACCAATTGATTGTTTGTGTTGTTTAAGCGATAAGAAACTGTAACTTTGAAGGGTTGTTCTTCGCTTTTGTAGCTTTTCTCCTTTTATAATGTTAGTGTTTCCTGCGAATTTCATAATTTAGGTTTTCAGAGCTACTCTCTCTGACTTTATGTAATTGATTTTATTTGTTATGTCATCCAAATGTTATGTCTGATTTATCATTTTCAAAGAGCAGGGATAATCCAGTTTTGCATAATACACTCACTTGAAGGATTATTAGGAACGCCTGTTCAATTTCTCATTAATGCAATTATCTAAACAACCAATCGCATGGCAGTTGCTTCAATGCATTTAGGGGTGTGGTCCTGATCAAGACAATCTCTTGAACTCCAAACTGAATGTCAGAATGGGAAAGAAAGGTGATTTAAGCAATTTTGAGTGTGGCATGGTCTGAGTATTTCACAATCTGCTCAGTTACTGGGATTTTCACACACAACCATTTCTAGGAATTACAAAGAATGGTGTGAAAAGGGAAAAACATCCAGTATGGGGCAGTCCTGTGGGCGAAAATGCCTTGTTGATGCGAGAGGTCAGAGGAGAATGGGCCGACTGATTCAAGCTGATCATGTATAGACAGATGCAAATGCTGCGGAATACATACACATAGTAAATGTTAATATTTCACATTTACACAGTCAGATGTTACAGAAAATATATTTCGAGTAAACACTTTCCATTCTGTACTTTATTTAGCAGTAAACGTCATGTTTTGCATGAAGAGGAAGTAAAATTGTGGAAGTTCTTCAACCTCACCAGATTCACAAGAACACACACACTATTCACAGAAACACTCTCACACTATTAAAACCTCAAGACGAGCAAACACTGATGCATATTAACCATAAACGTCCAGTACAGACACATTCTCACGCAGATGAAACCACTTTTCTTTCCAGATCTGAAACTGAGGCTTTCTGTGGTGCGAGTTTGTTGAGTTCAATACTGTAAAATACACCAAAAACACCTGTTTGCTGCTCATATATATAGCAAAATTGAACTTGTACTGTTGTTCTGCAGATTTTTGTACATCATTCATTGCCTTTTAATCTGAATGCATTGAGAATGTGCTGCTAAAAGGCTGTTTAAAGTCCGCTATACAATATCAGTATTAATAGACAAAACTTAAGAATGTTTTGAATTAGCATGCTGTGGGTTATAGAGGAAATATTAAATATTGTGAATTGTTTGCATTGAAAGAAAGCCCCAGTAACTTGTCAGGATGTCATTCTAATTAAAAAAAAAAAAAAACATTTTTCTTAATTAGGAATTAATATATACAAAGACCTAAAGAAAGAATAAATCTTAATTATACCCCATTAATCAAGAAAATTAAAAAATAAATTCAACACATGGCTAATGAGAGAATTATCTTTAAATTATTATTTGAAGGATTAGTTTACGCAATGATTGCAATAAATATCCCAAAACACATCATTACTGAGATGAATAAACGTAAATATAATTTCATTTGGAAAAATAAACATCATTATTTGGAAAAAAAAATACTATTTAGGCCTAACTTGACTAAATAAATGTACTTGATTTTGAAATATCCAATACTAGGCCGATATTTAAAATTAAATTGATACAAAATCATATTTCGTTCCCAAGTTAAATTATGCTATTATATCCCTAATGTTACTTTTAAAAAAGTATGTGGTATTGCATTTCTCCTTAATTGTAAGTTTAACATTAATAAGCTTCCCATAAAACTAATAAACAGGCACTGTTATCATGGATGATTGTACAAACACAATTTCTCCCCTCATAAATGATTATTTTGGAATAATAAATGAATTAAACACCAAAATAAATCTCTCTTTTCAGTTAATTGGTTTGGGGAAAATTTTACTAATGGTTACTTATCCTGGCTCAGGTGTTTTAAAATCCGTCCTAACCTATTGTGGATGTGAAACTTTTTCGCAGATTTTCCTCCCTCAAATATTAAGCGTGCTCCCACTACAATATATGAAAGTCGTAACACACTACAAAATGTTATTCAGTAACTTGTAAGATTACCGTGCCAGAGGAAGCAACTCACGTGATCTCACGCAGCGGACCGGAAGCGGAAAAGTGGATGTAAACAAAATATCTGTCCTTCACATCAAAGTCATATTCGTCAAAAGGTTGCCGTGACCAAGGAAAGCGTAATCTTTCAAAAAATCCATCTTTTAATATTTAAGGATATTTCTAATGAATGGCGTCAGCGCTGGTCAATACAACGAATAATGCCTTTGATCTCTAGTGAAGAGCCCTGTAAATGGAGTTTAACATTCAAACTAAATATTACAATAATTAAAAACTTGTTTCATTACATCTATATTTGAATGATTCCACATTTTTTTTTACATTTCCGTTGAATAAAGAATGAAGAGTTTAATGACTCACTCAAAGACAGTCGCTTGCCGCCATCTTGTGGCGTGACAGTGTAACTGCACTGAGTGTCGAGAATGTGCAGGGGCGAGCATCAATGCCGATACTGGAGAAATATCAGCAGAAAGCCTCTCATTAAGTGAGATTCGAGGATCGGGATTAACTGTTATATAACAATGGCCAAACAATCTTATTATCAGGTCACTATTTATGTTCCGTTATTATATCATGCGGACCCTTATTTTGACATCGTACATCTTCCGTTTACTCCACTTTAGTTTCGGTTTCATTACTGAACATGTTGTCGTCTTCTTGGCTGCTGACCACAGCGAAACACTTGTTTATTTAGCGAGAAATAAATAAATAAATAAATAAATAAATGGTGATACCGCATATTGCTCTGTTGAGTCACTCAAAATTAGCCTACCTCAAGGGAATTTCCTTCACCACGACAGCCCTTCTTTCTTATTGGCGATGACTGTAGCCTAGCCTACTGACGTAATCAGTCTCGCTCATCCCCGTCTTTTTTTTCTTTACTTTTATCTTTATTGTAATTTTTTTTTATCTCCCCTGGCTCTAAACTGTATCATGTATTGTTTTGTTTAAGCAATAAAAATAAATAAATATTAATAAATAAAAACATCCTAATATCCTCGTCTTTGTGCTCAGTTACCGTAACCAACTTTGAAATGTTCACGTGCTGTTATTTTTAATATACAATTTTAGTTTTTTATTAACTCTCTGTAAAGCTACAATAAGAGAGAAACTAATGTGAAAAGGTTATCAAGCAAAGGATCAAATAGAGCGACTGGCGAATTAAAGACGATGACAGATATAGATATGTATAGATATCTATGATGACAGACACTGGAGCGCCACCTAGTGGAGGAGCATCGATACAACTCATTCTCTGCAATTAAAGTAAGTAGGAAAAAAAAGAAAGAAAAAAAAAGAACTGGTAATTTTTTTTTACTTCACATTTACACACAAATTGAGAAGTAATTAATACAGTAAATCTACTTCAAACAAAATAATGGAAGTTGATAGTGTAATTCTAATATAAGCACTGTTTTAAGTTTTCTTAAAAATAATATTAATAACTAATAATAACTTTTTAAAATGTTTTTCTTTATTGTCAGTGTCATTTGTTTGAGAATGTACCAGTCAAATGTTTTTATTGTAAGCAACTTCATTATTCCTTTACTCACAAGTGTGACTTTGGTCTGAAAAACCAAAATGGTGCTTTAAGTGTTTTCCCAGTTTTAGTCTGTGAGGATCAGGATGAGCATAAACCAGACAATAGACTCAAGATTTAGTTTTTTGTGGTTTATTTACATTGTTTTATTCAGTAACAGCATGAAATGAAGGCTTGTGCGTCCGGCTCAAATCAGCAAATACAAAAGATTCAAGCTGAAGCTTCTCTAATAAAATGAAATAAAAGAAGAAATCAGAAATCAATCATGTCACACAACAGTGAAAATCATCAACAGAATATCAGAGTTTACAAATTCACATTCACATCTGATCGGAGAGACACAGATGGGCAGATTCACTTCAGATTATACAACATAGAGATTGATTAAAAAAAATAAGTGCAATTATGCATCACAAAAAAGAGAGATTATAATATAAGTAAATATAAGGCAATAATACTGGAGTAATATAAATGTACAGATCATTTCTGCAATAACAGAGTTTCACACAGAGATGAACAAACACTGGAAACGTCTTCAGTTAAACTGTTTCTGGAAACTTCTAGAAGTGAAGAGACTGTTAAAGTATCTAAAGCTCACGATTAAACATGCTTGATATATAAAACACACACATTAGTCTGAGAAATACTGGTTTAACACACACACACACACACACACACACATTCTTCTTATATAGTCTATACATGATATTTCTCATCAGATATTTGGCTAATAGATGCAGAAACAGGTTTATCCAGAATGTATTCACAAGTAACAGGTTTGACACGTTAGATTTTGATTAGATTTACATTAGAGGATAAAATAAAGATGAGAGTTAGTGTAAAGATTAGTATGAAGAACATAGTACATGAGATATGTCTGTATGTTCAACTGTTGTTAAACTGCAGCTCAGCATCACACACACACACACACACACACACACACACACACACACACACACACAGCTAGATCTTCTTCATACTGGGTTTAGAGACTCACATCAGGAGAAATACGATTATTATTGATTTTGAATGTTGATGTCACAGTCTGGAGTCAGGGAACACTGTTCAAAGGCACATTCTCCTCTGAGTTATTTCTGAAATCAGTGGGGTCTGAAACAAACACATGAGACAGATCATGTTCAAGAAAAGCTTTGCTTATTTATATATATATATATATATATACACACACACACACACACACATATATATATATATGTACATAGTTGGGAATATATATATATATATATATATACACACAAAGACATACATATACAAACATAGTTGAATATATATATTTTACACAAATACTACTAATCTTGTTATTTAATGTTAAGTTGAACCTTACTGTAAAGTGTTGTTTATCACCCAGTCATTTATAGCTGTATGCTCCCAATAAATAACAAATATTTTTGATAGAAAAGTTAAAAATCTATGCAAAAATGTGTTTTACATCATTTGTATGCATAATCTGTTTGTACATACATATTTAATCAATATATATGGACCAAAAAGGTAACTTACAAATACTGAGCCAAACACTTTACGAAACACAGAAATTCAATATTCTACATACAGTTCCTCAGTAGACCTTTGGTTCAACCCCAGTACTGAGGCTTCAAGCTCTCACACACACCTGATGCCTCAGGCGAGTAATAAATACCTTCAAAACAACCCTTTGGCTCATAACTGCCCTTTCACAATCAGTGCTACACACAGATCTTTTATAAACGAATGCATGCTTCACAATAAGCGGTTAAAGTTGGCTAATTATAGTAGTCAGGGACGGGCTCGGACTCGCTCCAGTGCACTCGTGACGGAAGCCAACCTGAGGCAAGGGCAGTCGGTACTCTCTTTTGTGACTGCCTGAATAATCAGACGAGCTCGTAACTCAGTGCTGCCCATCTCCAGGTGTGATGGAATGAATCCCCACAGTGTCTCATATGTGGTCTAGTTCTTAATGAGCCGCTTCAGCCAGACAGACAGATACACACACACACACACACACAAGAAGCTGTCGGAAGCAGAGGCCAAATCACTATGCTAAGATTTATCATCATGACAAGACTCTTTGTGCGCTGTTGTCTATCATCAAGTGTGTTGTCTTTGCGTTTCGTTTCTGGCTGTTGCCAAAACAACTAACAAGTCTATGATGAGAGATCCATCCAGGCCCACATTGTATGTGTGTGTGTGTGTGTGCGTGCGAATGTGCAGTTACATGAAGTGCTTGTCTGACAGGGTTGGGTGTGAGTACTGCTGTAGAGAAAGGGTGTAGGAAGCCTCCAGGCTGAATGGTTTCACCTCTCTACCCTTCATTTAAATCTTGTGTAGAGACACAAGTAATTCACCTCACCTGCTTTACCACATTTCAGTAGTTCTCATTAACACCCGTTTATATCTTTCTCCCCATCACTACATCTGTGCCAAGAAAAAGTTCTTTTAAATCTCCTATTACGTGCATGCAAAAATCGACATGCGTCATGCATGTTTATCTGCCCTGGCGCTGCTTAGATGTTTTGGGAAGCAGATCTATAGATATAATCTCATTCATTTGCTTGTGGCTGTTTCATATCATATTACAAGCCTTAATAACCTATTGTTTTTTCCTGTTTAAAGCTTAACCTGATTACTCATGTCTATCTGCTATTTAAGGAATATCACGCGAGCAAGAGTGATGATGTTTTCTGTTCTAATGTTTGTCTTTTTATACAAGAGCTTCAATTAGCATTTATTTATTATTGAGTAATTAACATTATAGATAGACACAATATATCTAGTAACTTTGTCTTTTTTTTTTTTTTTGCTCCAGCATTAAAAACAAAGCTTCTGCACAGTTTACTGACTAGGTACAACATCTGAATTTGTATTAATTTTGTGGCCGTTAAAAAAAGTACTCTCTATGCAGTATGAATATGGAAGTATAAATCTAATTCGGATGTATTACAACAGCCATGATGTAACTGTCGTGTGACCTACCAGCGTCAGTTGCATCGCTTCACTTGCATTCATAAATCCTCTCCCATTGCCTTATAGGATAGTAACTATTCCATCAAATGTGAATTGTTGAATGCCTACTGTTTTTCGAATACTGTGTATTTGGACACACTCTTCTTTTGGTGTACAGCTTTAGCATACAATATAGAAGAAAAGTATTCGATTTTGGATGAAGCGAGTTTGTTTTTGAATCAATGAGTCAATGACTCATTGATTCAAAAATCAATGCATATACTATGAGTATATGCATACTTGCATATACTCATACTATATGCATACTTCTCTATTTTAATTCCCTGAATTCACAGCATATAGGTGAAAAGTACCCAAAAAATATTGTTGGTTTAACTTAAAAATAAGTAACCTGGTTGCCTTAAAATTTTAAGTTTATTGAAATCGAAAAATTGAGTTAATACAATGGAGATTGATTCATGAGAAACTCAAAATATTATGTTATCTGAACTACATTAATTATCTAAGTTGATTTGGCAAAAGACAAAATGTTGCGATTACAAATCATGAAAATATATATTTTTTTTTACAGTACTGGCGAGATTCTGAAGTGTGCATCTGATGGACACTTTAATATCCTATGAGGCCACAAGAGTAAATGAAAACACATTTGAGAATGGCAGAGAAACGACACAACTGACAGCGTTGGTCACATGACAATGACATGACGAATGGAGTATGTCTGGATTACATTCATACCAGACACATTCATAAAATATAACCTAATTTCTTATGCAATTTCAGATGCAGAATCAGTGTTTTATAACGAATCAGTTATTGTTTGTGTGCTCTAGCTTAAACAAACACTAACACCCATGTTTACCTGCAAATAAAGTGTAGATTTTACGCATTTGGCTTGCTCTTAGTCTGAAAGTGAAAGACATCTGGCATTTCCTCCAGAGTGAGACCGAGACATAAATCTTAAGACAACGGTTTGTTACACCTTGTAAGTGTATAATAAGTGGCTGTCACAGGTCAGGAATGTGTAATGGCCACTGGCATTAGTCTTAATTACACTTCAAGACATCGGATGAGTGAAGACTGACAGGCTAGAGATGAAAGATAAAGCAGAACAAAGCTGAACAACACAAGCAGCAGCAGATCAATCAAAGAAAAACTGAAAACTCTTATGAAAACAAGAGGATGCATGAAATCAAAACAGAGATGCTATGGCAAGATAAAACAGGTTTCCATTTTGATACGAGCTATAATTTTCCTTGGTCTACTAGATAATGTAGGGTTTCCCCTTCACATTGCAATGACTGAAATTACATGGCTTAACTCGGTAGTTCCTTGTAATTCTGACAAGCCAGTTGCAAACAGGAAGTGACTGGGACAGATATCTGGCCACCATCAGTAGATTCTCAGGTGTCCCATCACACGCTTGAGCCATTTCTCAACCCCACACACACTGCGGCCGACCTCATGAGCCGCGGCCTTTGCCCACCCTTACCCTCCTGAAGGCCTGAAGGATTTATTGGTCAGCTGCTCCCAAAACTCCCCTTAAAAGCAAATGTGCTGCATGTTCTCCAGTCAGCCCACACATGCTCTCTTCGTCAGACGCACGTTTATGGCCTCGCCAGAACATTTCTATTAGTTCAACCTCCTACGTCCCAGTCAGCTGAGCTTTATTTACGATCATTGCCCAATTATAGCTATTACATACTGTGTCGTACATGACAATTAATGAGGGCAGAGTTATGGGGGGCAACAGGACTTACCTGTAAATACCCGCTAAAGAGGCACCTTAGCCTTCAGTGGCAGTGCTAATCCTTCAGCGAGAGCGAGACTGCGGCTGGCTGGAGTTTTTAGAGCTTGTGTCTCTGGTGCAGTGAGATATCTGAGCCCTCTCCATTAGTCTACCGCAGCGCACCGAGAAAGCACAACCCTATTTCATGCCAGCTCCCAAATAGTGTGGAGAATTTGCGAGGCAGTTAGTGGCCGTCATTAATATCCACCCAGGCCCAGGCTGACAGCTGCTGATTGGAATGGAGAGCCCCTGTAAAGCAGACAGCTACAAATTTCCCTGACAGCTCGGCGTCCATTACCCACAGTCAGCTGCCAAAACAGCAGTAATAAGAAACACAGAAAGAGAGAAAGAGAGCGGCAAACATGCCCTCTCTCGCTAACTCTCCATCACACACCATGCCACACACACAGACAGAATCCCAGCCGTAATTGACCTATTCATTTCTATGCTCTCGTGACAGAAGAAATGCTGTTTTATGCATTCGTCAGTTAGTGTAAGGTGTTGAAAAAGTGTTTGTAGCCAGCAAAGATGGAATGGTAGTTATGTCACTATATGGTAGTATGCAGAAGTTATATGCAATGAACCAAAACAACCAGCTACAAGGCCTACAGTATATTTATATCACTCAAATATAAACTCTACAAACTATTTTTTATATATACACACACAAAATAGTTAAATGAGAGTGTAGGGAGACTGACTCAATTACATAATTTGCGGTATGGGAGTGGGTGGTTCTTATGGCATGATTTGTTCGTTTCAATTTGCAGAATCATGGGTAATGTAGTTTTACACCTGGAATTCCGCTGTTCAAAATTATCATAAAAAAATAAGTTAACCATAACAACCTCTGAGCTCGCACTAGGTTTATCATTTAAAACCAATTCCGCTGTGAAAAAATCTTGCCCAATCACTTCACTTAATTAATATTTATAACCTACAAAAGTTGCACGCATGCATACACACACATTAGGTTGTGGTATCTTTGTGGGGACTCTCCATAGGCGTAATGGTTTTTATAGTTTAACTGAATATTCTATCCCCCTGCAGTAAACAGGTTTTACTATCCTTAAGTAGGTTTAATGTAGGTTAAACACACACACACACACACGACTGCCGGTGATGAGCTTGAACTATCCAGCAAGCTAGTGTGTCACTATTATTTTGATTTACTCAGTCACAGTGCTTTAAACTCAATGTAATAACAAGCCTAAGACTGATTTATTGCTCTCTTACATTTCACGCATGGCTCCACTAACGCCACTGCACTGCAGATTGATGCAAGATATTTGGGTCACTTAATTATAGCCAGACCTTTTTTAAGTCCTAAAACAGAGGTGACAGCGTGTTAAAATGCCAGTCAGTTCACCCTTCTGGAAAACCCAGCTTAAAGTGTGTTTTGGAATATAGCAGCTGCTTTCTAGGTGGTCCAAGCGGGTCTTTAGCTGGTCAGAGGGGGTCAGCCAGCTACAAACGTACCACCATACTAAATCGCTAATATATGAGAGCAGAGCACAGTATCTTTCACACTTACAATATCATGTGTGTCTGAGGTGAAAGTGAAATTAGGTTTAGGTCGTTGCCTACGCAATCTCACAACGCCACAGGTAAAGATATTTCAGGATTGTTATTATATTCCAGAGGCCTAACTCCAATATCAACACCTACTTCAGCTTTCTGCCTGACACCCAGTACACACACCCAAGTATAACCCCACTTGTTTGTATATGCACATTAAACTCATAGACAAGATACACATATCCTCCTTCAATCACCCCCACAACTGCACAGTAATTCTTCCACCAAGCGACAGGACAACTGGAAGCTCAGGGCGCAATATTTTACAGCTGCCTTTTATTGCATCTCCTCCCCTGCCAGTCTTACCCCCGTCAGCAATAAAACACTCCATAATAAAAGCCCCACTCCCTTAGCGCCTGCCACACCACCACCGCGGATAATCCTGGCGGATCACGGCACTCTGCCCGCGCATAGCTGCCAGGGCTGTCGCTCGGCTAACCCGACGTCTCTTTCAGCTGCGTTATTATAATGTTCGCTCTTTTATTGCGGCGAGCGTCAATTGAAAAGAGCAGCGCCGCCCTGAAAATCTAGCCGTACAAGCCGTTAACACAAGCCAGGCCCCAAATGGGCCCTGGGAGTTATTCATCATCGGTTCTCTCAGACAAAGGCCTGACTTACCTTCATATTTCTGAACAAAAGCGATATGCACTCAATAAAGGGAATATTACAGCGGTGCAGTGGAGGAGACAAAATATGCCCATACAAAGACATACAAAGCCTGCGCAGGGATGTGGATAGATAGCAAAACCTGAAGCTACTTAATTAACCATGTTAAACGAAGGGAGGTTCATGCCGCAGACTGGACACAAACTCAAGTCTCCCATTAAAGCACCACAGCTTAATGCGTCGAATGACATCACTACATAATAATTAGTAGTTTGTATAATACAGTTTTGCGTCACTTCTCATCCTTTAGCGTCAAATGGAACGCTATATGACAAAACGGCGTTATACTACGCTCATGGCACCCTTTATCATTAATATAACACGCGAACCCAAGTCGTCATAAATCCTTTAGCGTAATATGAGACTACCCTATCCTACCCCACACCTAAACTTACCCATCACAGCGCGTGTTATATTAACGATAACGAGTAGCATGTGCGTAGCGCCGTTTTGTCACATAGCGTTCTATATGACGCTAAAGGACGAGAATGCGTTAGCATATCATGTATTCCACAGTGCTGAACTATTTCTGTACATATAAACTTAGGTATGGTGTTATAATGACATGCTTCAATGCATTTTCAATACATCCCTGACTGTCTGCTGGAGTTTAAAAGAGCTTTATGTTTTAGTTAAGCACATGGTTGTATCAGAGCACTGCAGGCACCCTGCTCTTGTTAGAAGTGAAGCACTGCTGGCTGTGAAGCCTGCCTGCACTAAATTAGTTCTCCTTTGGAAAAGAGGCCAATGTTTGAAGCAACCACTGAGCACCGCACTGCTGTGCCAAACTCTGCTGCTGCAGAACACCAAATGCTCTCTGTAAGCAATTAAACACACATCGAGATATCCGGGCACAACTTTAAATTACAATACAATTCGGATGTTCACTTTCATAGGGTCAAATTACTTTAATATGTCTCTTACCACTTAAAAATGTACCTGAGGGCCACAATGTAAGATATTGTTTAGCTACACTATCGCTCCAAAGTTTTCAACAAGCTCAGTATGATCTCCAAGGCTACATTTATTTGATCAAAAGCACAATTGTAATTTAAAATAATAGTTTTCTATATTAAAATGTGATATCCTGTTTTTTCCAAAGACTTTTTAAAGTGGGAAGCCCCAAAACATTCGTATTCATATTATAAATAAAAAAAACATGTCTTTACTACTTTAAAAGTATTAATTAAAACAAAATTAAAGGCCTGAACAACTGACCGCAAAATATTTTAACAACGTTAGTGTAACTTGAATTTCTATACTGGGGTGATAACAGAGGACAGAGCATTAACATAATTAGTAATTAATTATTAATACATTTGGGGTCATGAAGAGGTCGGATTTTGAGCACACATAGTTATATTATATCTAATAAAATACAACACTGCGTTCAATAAATAAAAAATTCTGTAAAATCAACCTCTATCAAATCTCTTCTAATTCAGAAGTTTTCGTATGAATTCCACTGGTGCAGAATTCAGGGCCTAGTTATGACTGTAGAAGAGTACATTTCTGATTTCTTAAGATACATTTTTTTTTCCACTTGGATCCATGCCCCCTTTATTTTTTCCATAATTGATGCTTTTGCTGTAATAAATCGTTTAGCATTTTGCAGGAAGACGTTTCTGTCTACACAGCTCTTCTCCAAAAAAGTCATGAGCAGGATGTAGCTATTTTCCCAATCCACGCCCTAATCATTGTTGTCATGAATTAAGAAAAAAACACCAGTCATCTGATGTGGTGTATGAGGAGCTTTATTGTGCTCACAGTTCACTCACTATTTATGACACAGGATGTTCCATCTGGCCGGGTTTCCTGTAAGGGCTCTTTCAGGATGTGCACCCTGGATCTGCTTACACTTCTCCGGGACATCTGTAAGGCACTTCTGGGTGTAATACGGAACCTCTTCCTGAGCTCAAAGGGGCTTCTGCTTTTCCCATTATATGCACATGCAGGAGAGTCTGTTGACATGCTGCGTGAGAGCTTTCCGTAACATGGTAATTGTCTGTTTAGGTTAACATACTGTCGTTTTGTTCTTAGCGAGGTGTGTAATAAGTCAGAATAACGTTCAAGTACTAGTTCCAGCATACTGTAATGAAGGAGAAACGGATGGAAATTTTGTCACGTCGCTTTAGATAAAAGCATCAGCCAATTGCATTAAAACATAAATTATTGCAAAAAATCAAATAATACAATTTTACAAAATACTATCTGACATCTTGCACAGAAATCAGACAGTATTTAAAAAAAATTGCATTTATATTTGATGTAATTTTTTGGGCGGAGGGTGTACATTTTATGGAAGCAGTGATTCATCAAGAGCTCTATAGTCAAGTACATAAAACTATTCCATGATGCAGCAAAGAGCACTTTCTGATTTGCATCATTCTTTCAGCAAATTGGGTGCTAAACAACACAGACAGTGTGTGCAAATAAACTGCCCTGTCAGTAGACACAATGCATTCAATGGACACGATGAAATTGTGGATTACAAGGTTTCCTTCTTTTAATGAATGCGCAGAAGTGCTGTGGGCTGACATTTGTCAATTACAGGGCAGGAGTTGTTTTTCCTGCGCTGTCTCACAGATTAGTCCCACATGCCTGCACTCTCGGTCTCTATTGAATCACTGTTGTCTTTAATGGCAGCGGGGGGAAATTGAAGGGCTCTGTGTGCGATTTGTCCCGTCGTTGTGGAGCAGATGGTGGATATCAGTGTCAGGCTTTGAGTGGCGAGCGGCTCAGGGAACAGGAAATGGCACGGCCGAGGGCCAGATCTAAGGCGGCGTGAAAGCGCCATTCGTCACACATTTCCATGGCAGCGTCACTCATTAGCATTACCTGGATGTGCATGATAGGGGTTGATGGGCAAACAGGGAACAGGGGACGTTTATGCGTCATTGGGAACATACCAAGGGATGATGTGTCACAGCATTTGTTTTATATTATAAAGCTGTTATTATAGGAAGATACACTAAATTTTTCGAAATCCACTTGTGCACGACACGTTCCATCTGAAGGCGGTAAAGACAACGATTTTGTTAAAGCAGGAATGCGCAAACACAAAGACACAGACACACACACACACACAAAGATAAGGATAAAGAACAAGAAGTGGTAAGATAAGCTGGACAAAGAAGTGAAAGGTAAACATCCTGTCTATGTGCTTAGAGTTTGAATGCGTTTTCATCTCACACTGATCACAGAGCACAACTGTAGCGTTATTGATAACAGAAAAAGTTCCTGGGAACCCTCTTAAAGAACCATTCTTCTTTGAAAAGCATTATTTACATCAATAATTATTGAAATGTATTATTTACCCACCCACATATACTTTCACTTAAAAGTTTGTGGTCAGTATGATGCATTCATTTTTCAATTGATCAAAAATGATAGTAAAGTCATTCATATGTTGCCAAAGATATTCATAACAAATAAACGCCGTTCCTAAATCCTGATTTTTATTTTATCACGGTTTCCACAAAAATATTAATCAGCAACTGTTTTCAACATAGAATGAATTCTGAAAGATCATGTGACACTGAAGACTGGGGTAATGATTAAGCTTCGCCTCCACGGAATTTAAAAAAATATAAATATATTCAAATAGGAAACAAATTTTTAAAATTGGAATATTTCAGGATTACAGGATTTTTGGAATATTTCAGGATTACAGGATTTTTTACTGGATTTTTGATCAAATAAATGCAGCCTTGGTGAATAAGTGACTTTGAAAAAAAATATATAAAAAATTATTACAACCGCAAACTTTTAAACTGTATTGTAGTCATATGCACTATTACATTTTTTTGTTTTTAAGTTTTTTGTTGTTGTTTTTTTTTTTTTTTTGGGGGGGGGGGGGTTTT
>JAOTRC010000002.1:8932696-8945804 GCA_027497675.1 Cyprinella lutrensis | reverse complement strand
AATGTGTCCCTGAGCAAAGACACTTAACCCCTAGCTGCTCCAAAGCCGTGCGACCTTTGACATATATAGCAATTGTAAGTCGCTTTGGATAAAAGCGTCAGCTAAATGAATAAATGTAAATGCATCTCCAAAAATTTTGAAAAACACAAGCTCAACTTAAGCCATCACCCTCTGTGCCCTTGGTGACGATGATGATGTTGATAACGACTAGCAGCAGTGCGTCAATAACGAGCGGGTCTCAAGAATGTTGGACACGTGCAGATAGAAAGAGCGGTGCCACCCTGTGCAGCATTTGCAGCATGTGGTGAGCATGCCACTCTGCTCTAATGAGATGAGCTCTCTACACTAATTAACTCATCTATAACTCTGAACACTCAATTAATCATTATAGCCAGCTAATTGAAAATAGATAAAGACTGACAAATGTTTAGTCCTCCTTCGAACGTCTCGGCCAAGATTACGGACGTGTTGTGTTTTATTCAATCAATTAAAATAAATCAATTCATTTCAATTTACGCCGGGATTCCTTAACGACTGTATTTATCCCAGTTCGCCTGCGTTTTTTTTTTCTCCGTTTTGTTCACTCAACGCCTCATCAGCGCGTCTCTGCGGCATATGGATCTGTGCCTGCGCATTCATATCAATTAATGTGCCAGTCTGATGATAGACAAGGACAGCGGAAGGATTTGTTAACCTTGCTCCTCGGGACACGCCAATTACGCTCCAGCAGAGCCCCTTAATGAAGTCGATGGGATATCAATCTGTTTACAAACGCCCGGTGACCAGCAAGAGCGAACCGCAGTAAGCTTTTTAAATGGACGCTTCACATCTCTCGTGGTTATTTATTCATAGAGCAGGGCTACGGCGCACAGAATATTGTGGCTAGACTGAGTGGAAATGGTTGGCCTGTGTGGACAAACTCGGAGACAACAGCCCTCGTGTGACCCCGTCAATAATCATCTTATGTTACAGTCCGCTCCGGTTGCACCCCAGGCCTATGAAACATTAACACGCCACTGAAACATCCAATAAAAATTCACGTAACGTGGTTTCTTTGAGAAGACCATCAATCTGTGATTACCGTTCACTAAAAAAGTCTTAAGTTCCAGATATAGACTCAGCGGTGTCTGCCAGATCAAGGTCACTCTCGGTTGGGGGTGCTTTGACTTGCCCGTCTCATTCTGCAGTCAAAGTGTGCTCCCGGTTCCCCATCTCTGGAGCTCTTCCACCACTCACTGTGAGAGAATAATTATTTAGTCCTTTCGTAAGCAAACCATGTCCCCGTTCACGTATTAATCTTTCATATGTTTCCAAGATCTAGCCTTCTGTAATCCCATCTGTATAAGACACAACAAAGCAGAACAAAAGAGAGTTTGCCATGAATAATGTATTGTTTCTCTCATAAAAGGCTTTAGTTGCGTCTGTTATGTTTCACTCTTGCGGAGAGAATCTATTGATCCCTTGTTTTTTTTTTTTTAGTTTTTTTTTTTATTGGGCTCTACAGTGCTTCTGCTTCCGTTCCCTTTATAACGAATGATCACACTACACTGACTTTACAGCAACACAAACACATGGCCGACAACAGGCCATTTACAAGTGCTCGCACTCGCGTGCATTAACAAACAAGGAAACGCACACAAGTAATGAATCTTACAAGCAAACCGCAGATGAGCATAATGATTTCTAATTACAATCAAATTAGGGTACTTGGCTTGCGGGACATAACCATAAAGAGACTTCATTTTGAAACCTCTTACCCAAAACGCTTTGCTATGAAAAATAAATATGGTATGATCCTAAACGACAGTGCGCAGTGAGTCAGGGACAAATGTGGGCCTGTAAGCTCATACGTCAGAGCGGCCGAATGAGGCGAACAGCGCTGTTAACAAGAAAGGGCTTTAAATCAGGAGCAGAGAGTACATTTCCTGTGAAATATTAATGTGGCAACCGTGTTTGTGTACAGGGGAACAAAGGCCAGAGTGTTGTACATCAATGGCTTGACAGCACTGCTGGCTCCATAGGCCAAGAACTGCTTATTCATACCGTGACAGGGTTTGAGTGTGTGTGTGTGTGTGTGTGTGGGGAGGGTTGGGTGTGTGAGGAAAGAGAGTCATTTATTATATATAGAGCTGGTGGTGCATGTTCGTGGTCTGCAATGTGCGTGTTAGTTTACAAAGAGTGGTTTTCAGTAAACTCATTAAAAAAAACTCTGGAGAACGGAAAGAGCTGGTCAAGTAATTGGTTTCAGGCACTAAAATTTACACACATTTTATATTCTGAGGGAAACACTGCTAATACAAGGAACAATTCTCTTATTAAACAATCAAAACAATCTTTACCCTGAGCTGCACGAACATTTCAGCTTACAAATACTATTATCTCTATTTTTGCCAGCATTTTTTTTAATAGTTTTAGTTAACAATAAGAACAATGGGATGTAGTGTATTTTGTGTGATTTTAGCTAAAAAAGCAAAAAGAAGCTAAATGTATGATGGTTATAGACTGAATGTATAGGCCTACCTTGTTATCAGATTTTATCTGTTGATGGGAATTATGAAATGTGTAATTTTGATAAACAGTTGGAGTTAATACAAGCATGCCTATTATTACCTTCATAGAAAATAGCTAAAATAATGGTGTTTCCAAGATGGCTGCCAAATGGACTAACCTAAAGGGATTTTTCTCTGGCTCGGGTCCAGAGTTATGCCTGAAACAGGTAACCAAGAAGAGCTGAAATGAAAACAGAACACTGCCGACAGTGTGCATTGAAGCTTACCTGAAGCTAATTGTGCAACAGTCCTTGAGTAACATCAGTCTTCTCTATACATGCATCAGCTACTAAGATGACTCCTCTCGACCTGGCAGAGAATGACCTTTACTTCAACCTGCAAGGGGAAAAAATATTTTTATTAACACTTTTCATAGACATTTAGTCATATTGCAAAAAATAAAAAAACATCACAAATCCTATGTCCCGATGCGTCTGACTCGCCACCACTTAATTACACACTGTATTGGTTAAAAGACAGTTCAACCAAAAATATCCTCATGAAGTCATCATTTGCTTACCCTCACGTCGTTCCAAACCTGTTTACATTATTTTCTTCTGATGAACAAAAAGACGATATTTCAAAAATATCTCAGGGTTTTTTTTGTTTGTTTATACAACTATATGACAAGCCAATGATGTTCAATGCTGAGGTAACACTTTACAATAAGATCTAAATTGTTAACATTAGCTAATGAATTAGCTAAAATAAACTATCAATTGCCTATATACACTCACCTAAAGGATTATTAGGAAGGAACACTATACTAATAATGTGTTTGACAGTATTAGTATTTTGATAGTATTTTGCCTTCAGAACTGCCTTAATTCTACGTGGGTTTGATTCAACAAGGTGCTAAAAGCAATCTTTAGAAATGATGGCCCATATTGGTAGGATAGTATCTTGCAGTTGATGGAGATTTGTGGGATGTACATCCAGGGCATGAAGCTCCCATTCCACTACATCCCAAAGATGCTCTATTGGGTTGAGATCTGGTGACTGTGGGGGCCATTTTAGTACACTGAACTCATTGTCATGTTCATGAAACCAATTTAAAATGATTTGAGCTTTATGACATGGTGCATTATCCTGTTGGAAGTAGCCATCAGAGGATGGGTATGGTGGCCATAAAGGGATGGACATTGTCAGAAACAATGCTCAGGTAAGCCGTGGCATTTAAACGATGCCCAATTGGCACTAAGGGGCCTAAAGTGTGCCAAGAAAACATCCCCCACAACATTACACCACCACCAGCCTGTACAGTGGTAACAAGGCATGATGGATCCATGGTCTCATTTGGTTTATGCCAAATTCTAACTCCATTTGAATGTCTCAACAGACATCGAGACTCATCAGACCAGGCAACATTTTTCCAGTCTGACATTCAGTTTGGAGTTCAGGAGATTATCTTGACCAGGACCACACCCCTAAATGCATGGAAGCCACTGCCATGTGATTGTTTGATTGGATAATTGCATTAAAGAGAAATTGAACAGGTGTTTAACATTGGGTCTATTAAATAAAATAATTATTCTAATGGATATTTAAAGGAAAAATCTAATTAAAAACGAAAAGTCTGTCCATCATTTACTTACCTTCACGTCATTCCAAACCCATATGACTTTCATTCGTGAGTGGAACATTAAATAAGATATTTCGAATAATGTTGGTAACCCAACAGTTTACCACTGACCTGCACTGCATGGACCAAAATATACAATAGAAGTCAATGGGAACCAAACATGCTGGGTTACCAACATTCTTCAAAATATCTTCTTTTATGCCTCACAGAAGTAAGAAAGTCACACACTACAGATTTGCAATGAGATAAGGGTGAGTAAATGATGACAGCATTTTATTTTTGGGGGGTGGAATATCCCTTTAAAGGTTCAATGGATGTAACACAGCTATGTACAACATGAAAAACAAAATATCTGATATCTGAGAGTAGTCTTACATAATCTTCATGCTTGTCATCCTTCTTAACTTGTAGCTGGTTTTGACTGTAGTACTCCACCCACCATAAATGCACAAATTGTGCAAAGTTCTTGCTGGAATTCCTAAATGATGACTCACTGGCAGCCTGTTTATTATATGAATGATGCCAGGGCTTGATCCCACCCAAGAAGTGGATGATTTTTGCATGGTGGCCATACCTGTAAAAAACCAGAATGCTTATATGTATGTATTTAATTTGATATATGATATCTTAATAAACATTACACAAATAAATAACACCATCAATTATTGGTATACCTAAATAATAAGATATAGAGTGAAAACTAACTTACTGATGAAATGCAGGCAGAAACGTGTAGACAGCACTGGCTGTGAGGTTGTACACAAATGGCAAATGCTTCCTGATATCTTTTACTGCCCAGTCACTGAAGAAAGTGTTTAAAACACCCTGGTCTCCTCCTATATGACAGGTTGTGTCATATTAATATCATTAATATATTTATATTTGACAGTATTTTAGTACTGTAAATGAGTGGGTAGCTGGGTTGGTGATGGCACCAAATTAATTAATTTAATGATGATGGGTGGTGATGTACATTCTCCATATTAGAGAAGACAGAACTTTAGTCAACTTTCCACAAAAGTAGAAGATGGATTCAAAGGGGCTGTTTACACCTGTTCACTTCATGCGTTTTCTGTGATCAGATAGCTATTCGATCGTGAAAAGACCAGGTTGCCCTCCGAAACGCATTCGAGACGGATTTGAATCCGATCACTCAAACCACTTGAGGACGTGGTCTGGGCTGCATTCCAGACGAAACTGGACAAGTGTAAATGCGTCTGGTTGTTGAAAACAGGCTATGTCATGTTGTTTTAGTCATAGCCTAAATGACGACACGCATCACCTCAGATGAGAAGCTGAGCGCCTATTCATCAAGCCAGCGCACCGCAATCTATCGCATATCAAAGTGAAAGTAAGTCACAGACGCTTAACACTACAATCTTTGCTGATTTTGAAATTAGCCGATGATTAATAAAATGCAGCTCATATCTGTTGCTTTCGGTGACGTCCACTTCATGAAATCTGTAGCCTACTATATAGCGCGGGAATTCAATATCAGATTAATATCCGTTTTGCAAAAACACATTTATGTGACCAGGTGCAAATCATTTTGATTAATCAGATAGCTATCCGATCTGAGAAAACGCATGAAGTGACAGATGTAAACAGCCCCAAAGAGACCGGCTTGTAGTTCATTCCAAACCCCAACACAAACTCCACGTAAGACAAAGAAAATACAACTTCTGTCTGTCCAGTGCCAGTCGTCGGAATAAGACGAGAGTCAACATCGGGAAGCTTTCAACAAACGGAGAGATCTCCGGTCTGCTCTAGGGCTCAAACGAGTTCTATACAAAGTAATAACTTATATTGTTCATAAACGTGTTGTTTACATAATAATTCAATCATAAGTGGATACAGTAAGCACATGGAGATAGATGGAATGGAAACAAAAACTGAAGTTTTTTACTACCCCTGTTTTCCCCTCACACACACATAAGTGTGTAATTTACTCGAATGCCTTTCCTTTCATATCTTTTAAACAACTTGCAGATTTATAACTGTATTACCTCATTGTGACTGTAACAAAAGATGTGTGCCGCACAGTGTGCGGCTGATGCTCCTTTGGTTATTATATATTATATATATGAACAGCTCGTGCAAACGTGCGTGTATGTGTTCCATGAGCGCGCACGCAGTTTCGCTTGTCGCCAGAGGGGGCGTAGTTCTGCAAAAACTCAGATACTGGCGTTTTGCACCTTTAAAGAAGAATTAAATAAGAAAAAGTTTAATTACAAATAATGTGTAAATTGGATTGGTTGATATACTTATTTTGAACATGTAAATACAAGTAAAAACAGAGAAAGAAAAGAAATTGGTTAAAAAAAACAACAACAGATGAACAACACAATAAAACTCCACTTCCAGTGCTTGTTGGGATATTTGAGTATGGTTTGGAGTAAAAGGGAGTAAGGTTTAATGATGTAATCCGAGTTTTCCATACCTTGGGTTTTGGTGAACTGACACCATTTCAACTAAGTGAACTTATACTGTTAGTTTACTCATTTTTATAGTCCACTTCTTAAACTTCTTGCAGTTCAGACATAATTCCTTCTGTCAATTTGATCGCCTTCAAAAAGAAAACAAAACAAACACAGAAAATCACGAAGTCCTTTGACTGAATATACTGTATATACTATACAGCCTAATGTACAGTACCTCCATATTTCTGTTAACATCAGAAAACAAACATCTCATTGGCCAACTCTTCCCTTTGACCTGTGGTTTGTGAAGGGCGTTTTGTCATTGACGGTGTCAAGTTTAGATAAGTGAATTAAGAGAAGTACTGATGTTGGTCACTATTACACACGGCGCCTATGTCCACCCCCTGCATGCATGGCCAAGGTCACGTCTATGAACTGGGCCTCTGAGGGGGGCCGGCTCATAGATTACAGTCTCTCAAACGAGGTTGTTGAGACCATCCTTCACTCCGGAGCTCCATCCACAAGGAAGCTACTTATATGCCTTGAAGTGGACAATTTTCACTTCTTGGTGTGGAGAACACCTGCAGGACCTAGTTAGCTGCCCAGTGGGTGCAGTGCTGGAGTGAAGGATGGCCTCAACAACCTCGGTTGAGAGACCAGAATCTATGAGCAGGGAGGAATCTACCTGCAGGACCCAGTTAACTGTCCAGTGGATGCAGTGCTGGAATTCCTGCAGGAGCGTTTCTCTACAGGGTTATCCCCCTCCACACTAAAGGTGTATGAGGCACTAGCTGCTTACCACATCCTGTTTAGTGGACTTTCTCTTGGGGGACACCTGTGTATAGTTTGTTTCCTTTGTTGTACTTTGAGGCTGAGGCTAGCAGTTCCTAAGAGGGTGCCGACCTGGGATCTGGCCTTTCTATTAGAATGTCTTTCCCTAGCTCCTTTCAAAACTATCGTAGAAGTTCCTGAGAAGTTTCACTCTCTGAAGTCTATCTTCCTTCCTGATATCTCTTCACTAAAGAGAATCTGATATTTGTAGGCTCTGTCAGTTGCATCCTCGTGCTTGGAATTTTCACCTGGTATGGTTAAGGCTTTCCTATACCCTAGGTCAGGTTATGTTTCGAAGGTCCCTGATGTTTTTAGACTTACAGTTCTGCAGGCTTTCTGTCCTCTTACATTTCTGTCGTCAGACCAGGAGAAACTTAATTTACTCTGCTCGGTGAGGGCGTTAGAAGCTTATGTCCACAGAGCTGCCCAGTGGAGGAAATCAGAACAGTTATTTGTGTGTTTTGGGCCACCCAGGAAAGGGTGTCCTGCGTCTAAATAGAGAATGAATAAAATGGGTGGTGGTCAAGGCTATGCTTATGCTCATTTACTTATGAGGAGGCTGGTCAGCCTTCACCTTTGGCTGTACAAGCCCACCCTACAAGGAGTATGACTGATTCCTACCGTTGGGCCTGTCTCTTGCACCCAGTACATTTACAATGTGCATGGACACGGTTCTCGCACCCCTGAAACTTTGAGGCATGCGAGTTTTGAACTACTTGGACGATTGGCTGATTCTAGCCAGATCTCATTCAGAACTCATAGAAAACAGGACCATATTACTCGAGTATCTCGAGAAACTGGGCCTCACAGTCTATTGGGCGAAAATTTTGCTGTTCCCCAGTCAGAAAATATCCTTTCTGGTCACAGAGCTGAACTCGCTGTCAATGACAGTGCGACTATTACCAGAGGGCAGATTAAACATTCAGTGCTTCACGAAATCCTTCCTCCGTGGCACTATAGTCCCGCTCAGGAGGTTTCAGAAAATGCTGAGCCACATGGCCTCAGCATCATCAGTACTCCAGCTGGGCCTGCTTCGCATGCGCCTGCTGCAGTTATAGCTCAAAGCACAAGTAGCTCTTAAAGCTTGGGCTTCCGGTCTGTTTCACCTCAAGGTCGATCAGAAATGTGTCACAACTCTGAAACCTTGGTAGTCAGGTGTAAGCCTGAGGACTTCCTTGAGTGTGCAGGTGGTGTCTACGGACACCTCCACCTCAGGATGGGGAGCTCTGCATGAGGGCAGACCGTTCTTTGGCCAGTGGTCAGAACGAGAGAAGCTCCTTCATATAAACTGTCTGGAAATTATGGCAGTCAACTTTGGTCGACTTTTGGACTTTTCCCCTAGTCTTGCTCCTGCCTCAGGTGATGGAACGAATCATTTAAAACCGGATACTCAGTGCTCCTTGTGGCTCCGCTTTGGACAAACCAATTCTTGTTCCCAGTCCTAATGCAGCTGACGAGGACTCTCCCATGGCCAAATCTGACAAGGAAAAACCTCCTCTCTCAGGCTGAGGGCTCAATTTGGCATCCTCACCCGAACAGTGGGCCCTGCACATGGGCCATCAACGGATACCCGCAAACCTCCCCAAAGGAGCGCTGAACACAATCACGCAGACCAGAGCGCTATCTACTAGACGACTCTATGCCTCAAAGTGGTCAGTGTTTGTTAACTGATGCAAAGCCTGAGACCTGAACCTTTCCACCCATAAACAGCGGGGTAAAAGAATTGCTCTCCTTCCTTCAAGAGCTGCTGGATAAGGGCAAGTCCCCATCCACGCTCAAAGTTTACGTGGCGGCTATAGCAGCATTTAAGAAACCCGTGACTGGCCTGTCACTGGGGTCATCCGTTTTCTAAAATGAGCTAAGAGGCTGAATCCTTCCAGACCCCCCTCTATCCCCATGTGGGACCTTTTCCACAGTTCTGGACGCCATGAAAGGTGCCCCATTTGAGCCAATCCAGATGTCGGATATGAAACACCTGTGGTTCAAAACAGTGTTTCTCATGGCTCTCACTTCAGTAAAGCACATAGGGGATCTACAAGCGATCTCAGTAAGCGTGACGTGTCTGTAATTTGGGCCTAATGACTCGAAGGTCATACTCAAACCAAGACGGATATGTGCCTAAATCCCCCAACACACTGTTCAGAGCCCAGGTTAGTTCCATGTCTGCCCTACCAATTTATAATGAGGTAAAAGATGCAAGCCTCCTTTGCCCAGTCAGGCAAAGGAAGTGTCTCGCTCATCCATTTTCAGACAGACTGAGCAGCTTTTCATTTTGTTTTGTGGTTGCTCTAAGGGCCTAGCCGTATCGAAACAGAGCCTATCCAGATGGTTAGTTGATGCCATGGCACTGGCATACACAACAAGGGGACTAAAGTGCCCTTTAGGTGTTAGATCAGACTGCATCAGAGACATGGCCTCATCGTGGGAAGTGTCTAGTCGGATCACCTTACAAGATATCTGTATGGCGGCAGGCTGGGCCTCCCCGTCTACGTGCATTTATAAGGTTTTATAACCTAGAAGTTCCCGCCTTGCAGGCTAAACTACTGTTGTTTTAAAAGTTAAGTATCATCTGCCCCATTGCTTCGGCGGATGGTACTACACTCGCTTGAGCACTTGTTATTTTGCTTGATGTTTAGTCAGCCCATCAGTGTGTGCTATTAATTTAGAGAATTTCTCTTTTATTGACTTTTATTGACCAGTAAAGAAAACACTGTGATGTGGAGAGAAGGATGACCCAGCCAACACAGGTACTCACTGATGGTTACTAGGTATCAGGCTGACAATGCGGGACAGGTGCTGGGCAGGAACTCTGTAATAAGAACAGCTTAGTCTCAAACACAGTGTGGCTGAACAGACTCAAACTCAGAACAGACAATGGATAGGACAGTACAGGACAGGAACGATAGGTAAGTTCACAGAGACTTCATACACAATACTCACGAAATAATCTGGCAATGAGACTGGGAAAGGCAGGGGTAAAAGCAGACAATTAGAAAAATAGAGAACAGGTGTTGAAAGAATGATGAGCTAACGAGTATAGAGTGGAGAAAGCTGGAAATGATAATAGATATGCGTGATTAATGAGAGATGTGTGTGTGTGCGTGGTGAATGGTGTGGTAATCAGCAAGTGTAACGGTATGTGTCCAGAAGGGGGAGACAGAGTAAGGAGAAAGAATGCCAGGATCATGACAAACAATACATAATAAAAAGTCGTCACAATAAAAAAAAGTTGTGTCACTCAGAAAGTAAAACAGCATACATTCATACTGTCATAAGTCAAGTCACAGCTAGCATACGTTCCTACTGTCAAACCTTCCTTCCAACACATTTATTATGATGACCATGGCAAACTGTATACGAAAAACTGTTGTCTCATATGCTATTTTTTACTTGTGAATCCTTTGCTGTGATCTTATTGGCTGTTATGTTCTGTAGGTATGTTCAAAAAAATGCTTAAAAGCATACATGCTATTCCTCAACTTTGCAGAAGTGGTCTAAGCTGTAAGTACTTCTCTCCTTTACTGCAATGAAGACTGTTCTGTTCACTTTTCTGGTTGTGGCTGTGGGTATGTGGATCTCTCTTATTAGTTAATTCATGGAAATTGTTAGTTTATCCCTTCACTGATATGTATTATAGATAGTCTTTAGCATTAACATTAATACGTACAGAACAATAAGAACAATTCATTTTTTTTCAATGAAGTTTACAGCACAGGTGATAAAATCATAGGAGGTTATGAATGTACACCCCACTCCCAGCCCTGGCAAGTGTACCTTACGGATGAGATTTTCACGTGTGGAGGATCTTTGATAAAAAAAAGATGGATTGTGTCTGCAGCTCACTGCAACTTCTTGTGAGTATGTAATGTAATATAACCTACCTTTAAACCTGTATTTTTTTAAACATGTTAAAGCTACTTTACCATCAAACTCCCTTTTCCCTAAAGACCCTTTTAAGAAATCGATTAGCAACAGGTTGTTTTTGTTTACCATTTCTGAATGTGTACTAAAAAAAAAATCCAAATATCTAAAGAAAAAGAAAGGCTGCCACTCATTCTGTACTATAATAAAGATGAGAGTGTGTTAGTCGACCAACCATTGGCATTCAGCTCAAATTTTGAAACAAATTTACATTTGTATTTAAATATGCCGATTTTCTGCTTCAATAAATAATCACTCTTTTTTAATTACTTTTCAGTATTCTAATGCAGGATTTTTTTTGTCTGTAATTGTCTTGCCATAAAACCTATATTATATATTGTGACTGTAAAACCTACTTAAGACTATACAGACCTAATATGTAGGCAGGCAATATAATACACATAATAATAGGGCTGAGTAAAGTTTGAGTTTCTTTTTTCAAATAGAAGCCAACTCGTCGTCCACCTGGGAAAGCACAACTTGGCTTTTACTGAAAACACAGAGCAGCTGATCAATGCAGAGAAGGTGATTCGTCATCCAGACTTTAATGATCAGACTCTTAACAATGATATCATGCTGATCAAGCTGAGAAAGCCTGCCCTCTTCAACAAGTATGTGAAGCCGATCCGTCTGACAACCAACTGCTCTTCTGCAGGGGAACAGTGCTTGGTTTCTGGATGGGGAAAAACTGGAGGTGAGATGGCCGAGTAATAAAAATCTTCTTATACTATGATAAAATATTAAACAAGCATTGTCATTATGCAAGTTTTATCGCTGTTCGTAATCTTTTCCCAGGTCAATCTGCTTCTGCCCTGAAGTGTTTGAATCTGCCTGTACTCTCAAATGCGCAGTGTAGGGGAGCATATGGTCCAAAAATAACTAGAAACATGTTCTGCGCCGGATTCATGGAGGGAGGCAAAGACTCGTGTCAGGTATGCCATTGAGTTAGTCTTCCTCTTTATATCTGTTTGAAATTTTTATTCAAACCACCATTTGGTCCTTTTCATTTTCCAATTTTGTTCTCAGGGGGATTCTGGTGGCCCTCTAGTGTGCAAGAGGAAACTGAAAGGTGTTGTTTCCTGGGGTCACGGCTGTGCTGAACCAGACTTTCCTGGGGTTTATGCTGAGGTGTGTCGCTACACTGACTGGATAAAATCCATCATAGCTCATAACTAGCTCTTTGTTCAGGCTAGCCGGCCCTTTACAAGTAAATATTCCTAATTAAATTCAGTTTGAAAAGTGTATGTGATGGTCATATATGTATTGTAAAAAAAATATGTCTATCTACCAAATATATGTGGTACTGCAGAGATAAGGATCTTTCCCCTCACTTATACTCTTGTTGGGATGGAAGATATCTGCTGTTCTTTGTAGACTTGCCCATGACACTTTACTGCACCATCATTATTGAACCATCAAATGTTCATTCGTGACAGACTGTACGACTGCACTTGATAAATCGAAATAAAAGAAAAGTAAAAAAAGAAAAGTGAATATGTTTCTATCTTTTTATTTTTATATGGGCATTTTTTCAATTATGGTTGCTCCCCACCCCTGTGCTGCTACTGCTAAAATTAAAGGAGAACTCCAGTTAACCTGATGAATTAACCTTTGGTCTAATAAAACATCGGTACCTAGTCAATCGTTCTCTGAGATTTGTTTTCATGATAATCTAATGTAAAGAGTTTTATCTCTAAAAACTGTTTAGTGTATAATGCTAGTACTTGGGGCATTGACTAAGTAAAAAGAAATCGCTAGTTTATACCACTAACAAGGCTCAAAATAGCCCCACACTAACGCAGTAA
>JAOTRC010000002.1:8868203-8895924 GCA_027497675.1 Cyprinella lutrensis | reverse complement strand
GAGTGTGGCTTCAGAGATGATGACTGACCACATGGGAAATTAAAGAAGCCGTTGATTCATGGGGGAGAACCCTCCCTGCTCATTCCAGCTAATGAGCCACTGATGTGTAATATGCATGGACAATAAGTGAACCCTCATTAGAGACCCGGCTATGAAGACGTGAAAATAAAGAAATAAAATGTCTCCAGTAATTTAATATTCCTGCATAAAGACCGTCTCAACTGGTGCTAATCTCTCCCTCTTACAGCAAAACAATGAATCTAGGGCCAGTGTGAACAATTAACAATGGACTTATAAAAAAGATAAGTGGCTAAATCAGACAAGCGCCTGTTTCTATTCTCATGTGTGTATGTTAAACAACCCCATCCTGAGTTTAGTGCTGTAACCACGCAACATGCAGGCCTGAGGGGATTCGAAAACAAAGCCCCGTGATTCACCCTCTCGGCCACGAACACACTTAATTGGGCCCACAGCACAGATGGGGCAGTCTTAATAGAGATCTATCCATAGATTCACAGCAGATGACTGCCCACTGCATCGAGCTGGGCAATTGCCTATAGCTAAAACAATGATGTCTTTATTTTGTTTTTTGCCTTTGGACAAAATTCCATAGATATATCTATTACATGTGTATATTTTAGTTTTGAAAAGGCTGATTCCTCTTTTAATTAGATGAATCTTCATTGACAAAGCAGCCAATTAAATTGGCTAAAATGTATAATGCAAATTTAAGCCTAGTTAAAATAACTAATGCTTGTTTTCCACTAAATAAACAGAAGGAAAAATATAGCCCATTAATTTTTTTATTTATATGCACCAATGCAACAGTAGTACATGGTAGACAAGAAAATAATTTCACTAAATCATTTCACAAATAGTTGAAATGGAGCACTAAATCATTTAATTGAATGACAATTTCAACTGATTCGCGGAAATAAATCAAACATACCACTTGTTATACAATATATACTTAAATCAAGTCAAGTGTCAATCAAAGATGCTATTAAAGTCACAAGATAAGGAAGGATCGCAAAATCGTCTAATGAATAAATAAGCATGTTAAAAACAACATAAAACTAAGCAGCTAAGTTTTATACACCCAGCAAATTGTGAATATTTAATATACTGCCAAGACCTACTCAACCACAGCCTATAAACTCCTGACAAACAGACCAGTCCAAGCAAAACAGAGAGGAAGTTAAGCATAGGGAGAAAGAACTGAGAACAACATTAAATGTGTATATAAAAATGTATGCTTTATAGAAAATAGGGTTATTGTAGATAAACACACACTGTTGATGAGGGCAGAAATGCTGAGCTGCCAGAGGAGGCCATCTTAAGACCTCTGATCAAAGTCAAAGCACAGCAGAAAAAAAAAAAAAAAAAAATCTGCTGCCCTAGATGCATCCTATTACCAGCCCTGAGGTTCATCAATAAGAGATGCTGGTGGTTTTTGCTCTGAGAGAGAGAGATAGTGTGTGTGTGTGTGTGTACGTGTAGCTCACATCTCACCTTTGCCTTATACTATTTATGAGTCTATGGCACCTGTGTGAGTGCACACATACTGCCCACTACTGTGTGAATTACAAATACTCCCTACTGAAAGAATAAAAAACTCTCCGACAGGCAAGTATGTTTCCTGCTTTTCAAGTTTTTGATGAGTTCTTAAAGATTAAGAGTCATTAAAGTTGGTCTGCTGTAATATAACATCAAAGCTATCAGACGGTGATCCTTCCTGGAGATAACGTGGCATTTAAGAGCGACCACATGACTGCCCTGTTCAGACTTGATTCCTGGAATTATCTCAGAGTAAGTGTCAATGGTCAGGATCTAATTGAATTCCAATATCAGACAACACAAATCCACCCTCAAACCTTCACCCCATGATTATCAGATTCTTCAGCTGCAGAGCAAATCTAAAGGCGGCGAATCAAAGCAGGCCCAGATCAGAGCAAGCATTACTTCTGGATGTACAGGGGTCAGATCTGTTTTTCCCCACATCTTGATAGGGATCTGGGTCACTTGCCCCTGATCAATAAGTGACATTTAGAAGGGAGTTGTGGGCAATTCTAGGAAAAGAACTGCTGTAGTAGCTCAGGGATATGTGTGCAAGATCCTATTTGTCTTTAATTCCCAGCACAATCCAGGTCAGCAGAGAGGAATGAGCCTCTTGTAAAACCTGATCTAATTAAAGGTATCCAGCCTCTAATGCTCAAAGAGAGCTCTGAGCAGCTTCTAGATGCAAACTCGGGGGACAGAGGACACTAAGAACACTCACACCACATATAGAGCAGACTAAATAAAGCTTGGTCAACAGTGTCCCGCTGTACATTAGAGAAACAATATTGCAGCTATGAGCTAATAGGTAAAGAAAAGTGAGACAATAATCAGAGATTGTGCTGCAAATAATCATAATACATCCCTTTAATAGACTGGGTTGTACTTTTTTAATAAGTAAAACATTGTGAATTTGGTTTATGACAAAGTTTAGGCCCTAAACTCTGACCCTAATATACCTATAAAAGCATCCACTTCCTCACTCAATCCACAAATACATTTTAATCAGATTAAGCACACCGTATGCATGTACATATCTTTAAAACATTAAAAAGGCATTCATTGTAGGGGCAAACCTGCACATGATTAAAATAAGCTACTAATTGAATCGTTAATCCAAAATGAATCGTTAAATCAGTTAATAGGGTTATTTTGCATCTACAACAGTGCAGGTTTCCCCCCGTTCTCAAGGTCAAATAAAGTAATTAAAGAGGTATACACACGGTGAGAGGCAGATTGGGAAGTCCACGTACCCCGATGATAGCATTTAGCTCAGTCATTGTCACTTGCTTTGCACGTTCAACAGCTTGTGCTACTTGCTGTTGGTGCTGAAAGAGGGAGAGAAGAACTGATTAAATTCAGAGTCAAAGCAAATTCTAAAAGTCTATAAAGCTTAAAACACTACATCTAAAACTACAATGAAGCTATAATTCAAATAAAACTCACCTCTTGTGACAGAAAAGGCATAATCTGGGCTAGAATAGCATTGAGCCTTTTGGCAATCTCAGTCTGGAAGAGGAAAAGAAAGAGGAAAAAGTTAAAAAAAGGGTTAATTTACTTCTGTTAAAGTGCACCACTAAGCCTTTTTTAGCGTTTCCCAACGATTAAGCCAATTACCACGGCAATCAGAACCGCTTGACTCGGCACACTCCAAACTGCGTGATATTGACATGTGAAATATTTAAAACATTATGAGAGCCCAGGGGAGAGAGAGAGAGAGCACAGCTGCGATGAGTGTATACTCCAAACCACACGAAGAACGAGCCAGATACACTGGAGCGGTTAAGAGTAGCACTGTACTTCAGCTGCCATCAGCCTGCAGGTACGTTCTACTAACACACAAAACTTTCCTTTGCAATCTGAACTTCACATTTTCACCTCTGCCATTATCACCACTGATTTGTAATTGCACTAAAAAGAAAGGCTTGCAGAAGTTGATTTCGTTCGTTTTACATGTCTCCACAACAAAATGACTGCCAACTCCTGTTGTTTAGCAGATGTTAAATAATGCAGACAGTCCCTGAGGGCATGTTGGAAGCAGACGAATGTGATAAAAGACTCAAGGGCTGACCACAAAAAAAGCTGTTTTATAAATCCCAAATTTATGAATTTCCACCATCCAAAAATTGTGCACATGGTCCAAGCAGCAGTCAGAGCCAAAAGATTGTGCATCTTAGCTCTTTCGGTGCTTTTACAATAATGAAAAAAAATTACTACAAACCAAGTTTTTAAAAAAAACCCGAACACACATTTAATCACAGCATTTTCATTTAAACACGTTGATCAGAAATCTGGCCCAAATGTCTGTAGGAATACCGACGTCTTAAAATTTGCATTCCGATGAGCCTTTGCGACGAAACAGAAATTGTTCACATCACAATAACGTGTCTAATGAACAAAGGTGGATTACGTCCAGACCTGTCAGGAGCTGAGGCCTGTTTTGCCTTATCCAGACCCCACCTTTTTCATTTTCTCAGCAACCCACCCCCAAGTCCCCCCTTCATCTAGCCCACCGCAGGGACCCGACCTTCATTCTCTCTCCACCCGCCTGACCGTTGCCATGGCAACTGTAGCCGAGCAGGCCCCGTCTCCTATCGCGCGCCGATCATTATGCAAATGGTACCTCAGCTTGACCGTAACAGCCTGTAAAATCATATTACGTGCACACAGGCAGGTCATTAAATTGAATTTTCGGCCTGTCGATCGCCTGAGTACCGCACACGAACGGTGGATAAAAAGGCGAGCAATAGCGGAGGATGATGTGGGGTCGTCGTGAGAACACATGACAGTAAAAGGAGGGGTGGGGGCAAAGCCAGGCCTCTCCACCCAAAGGCTACATGCAGCTACAGTAGGATGTACTCCATCCCTCTTCCTTTCCATCATCAGACGCCAGCAGGAACACAGCACGGCCGACATCACAGCCTCTTCCACTGATGAAAGGAGCTCACATCACAGGTCTGGCACTGGCTTTGACTGAGACCAAAGGACAGGGGGAGGAAAGCCTCTGAAAAATAACTCGGCTGCAGATACATCTATAGAATTTATGAGGCTCAGTTCAACCCAGGGCCAGAACGGAGCACAAACACATCACAGGGATTTCAGCTCTATTTTTCATTTCAATGGCAAACACGCAGCACTGCGCCGACCAGGAAATTATTTATAACATATTGCTGAAAATGCCAAGCGGTTGCAGAATCCAGGCACAATATTTTTTTTTTTTTACAAGATACTCTGTAACACCCAAGAAAGTTTCGCTCCCTCCCTATGTATGTCGGGACAAGCTATAGTGGAATTATTGAATAAACCATGCACGCTGTTAAAGAAATACTATAGCCGACCATATAAAACGCTCAGCACAATCTGAGATTAAGTTCATTATTCCATATCAAAAGGATGATCCTACATCAAAATGTTTTAAAAATCTGACATTTAGAAATGCACAATATAAATTTGCCCATATTGTTGTTAGTAAATATAAGTATTTTTTGTTGTGTGTTAGTGCTTAATGCTTGCAAAGTATAAAATTGTAAATCTGAAACAGGTTAGAAAGACAATATTCATACATGTATGAAATATATATTTAAAAAAAATACATCAAAAACACTATATTTTGTGCATTCCTACATTCTCAAAAGCTATAGTCAAACTTTGTGTGACAAGCAGGGTACAAGTTCAGCTTTTAGACACCACACTACACTCTGGAAAAAAAAAATTACTAGAAGAACGCATCAACAAAATGCTGGTTGAAAAGCCAGCTCAGTGTATAATCCTTATTTGCCAAGATAAACCGCGTCAATAGCAGCCTGACATTTGACAGGATTTGCCGAGAGGCCTGGAGAGCATCGAACACATTCCTTAAGGGCTTAACGCGACGTTGACAGCTGGCCGAGTGAGGTCAAGGGTCGCCTTATCTGACACTTACTCTAAAGCTTCATGCTTTATCTTGCAAAAACAATCCCGCTGTCGGGGGAAAACATGTCCGACGGCAGTGATGTACGTAAAAAGTCGGCAAGCACTGTGCTTAATATTTGAATCTATGATGAAAGCAGTGCTGGGCATTGAGCTGGACAAGCAGAGCTTTTAGCTACAACTGCGGATAAAAATAGGATGTCACTTTAAGCAGATGAAAGCCTGCCTCTTAAGTGGCGAGCTTCACGCTCTGGTACACAATTACAGGTACTCGGACCTGTCTAGCACCATTTCAAGAGCACTCCAGGGCCAGGCTGTCAATGGCGTGCTGAAAGCTATTTGTCTGTTGCCATCAGCGCCAGCAGAATGGAGTGAGACGCTGATGAGCATTGAATATAGAGGAAAACAACTGGCCCTTCCAGGCATGTGTCTCCATCACAAACAATACTTGACCTAGCCAGGTTGATGGGCCCCTGTATTCTGCCAGGGTGAGAGGGTGGTAATGCTCTCTGACAGCCTCATGCTCGGTAGTAAAGGTATAACAAGATCTATATACAGTATGTGTGTGTGGCGGAGGTGAGAGCACAAGCTTAACAGGGTTGTTAACTTACAGCACTGGCATTAAAATTTACCTGCATTGATCGACATTAGTGGAGCTGGGCTTTAGGTCTGCACGGGTGGATAGCTTGTGTTTTCAATTTGGGTTTTTTTTTTTTGGCTTGTCTCTCACATACTCGGCCTCTGCAAATAGCCCTGCTCTATTATGCATGTGTTTGAAGAGTCATTGTACAGGTTCACCTGGTTTCATGACCTAACCACCATAAACAGTATGACGGAGCAGGCCTTGTGTTTCCCAGTCCGCCCACCTCTTTATCAGAGGCTTTGTGTACTCATCTCACTGAGCCAGTCAGTTTGCTTTGGCTCACATAGAGAAGGACAATCCAGCAGTTAGCAAACACTTCCTAGGGCACCCCTTATAAATCATTTATCAGCGTCCCCATGTCAAGCCGGGCCTGACAGCAAGGAGAGGGGAGGAGATTCCCTCAGAGTCTTACACCAGGTGAGAAAAACTCACAAAATAAGCTACGCTGTGAGTGCACCTCAGTCATCACAGCGGCTCATTGACATGGAGCAGCTGCCATTTCCTCCCTCACTACGGCTGTCTGCAGGTATCAGACGCTAGCGTGCATCCTGAAATCCGCATTACGCCGCGACTGTTTAAAATACAAAGTGCCTTGAGACGACCGAACGGATGAGGAAACGGATTGCCTAGTGGTCAGAATTAAATCCTCAGCGCTGAGAATACTGCGGCAATCTACGCTACCTCGGTTGGTTAACCACCCCCCGCCTGGCATCCGCTCCTGGGTTCTAACCCAGATCAACAGACCTGGATAAAAGGGAAGGATCTGTCTGTTTGCTTATGAACAGCATTACCTCCCTCCTCTTTAGCAGGTTAGACTCAGCGTTGGATGAATAATTCAATAGTGCATCCATGGGCTCTGTGGCAGTTCCTGATAAAAGTCAAGGCGCTAAAATGGATCAGTCGATTAACCCATTTACACAAGGCCAGCTCTCCCACCTTCCACTTCTATTCTCTCACTCTTCTGTCCCTCAGCTACCAGTCGGGAGATAAGTGGTTAACAGGAGGGGAAAGGGCCCTGACAGACAGAGGAGAGCAGAGACTCACACTGTGGACACTGATGGATCGCCATCCACAAGCTCCTCCCTGATGCCATTAACCTTCATGAGGTGGAGAAAGGGAGCAGGCTGAGGAAGCTGGGTTGCCTCTTAGGTGGCCTAACTACGTCTGGTGCACAGCACAATCTCATTATTATCAAGGGGACAGGACATGGTCGACGCATCACAATAATGCCAAGACGTGTCAGATTAATGTTCGCAAATACGGTGGAAGGGTCACCTAAAGTTGAAGTATAACATTGAAAGTAGTAAGGTGATTTATAAAAACAATTGAAAAGAGTCAGTCAGTTCCTATCCTGTGCACAGATAACATTTGTTAGTGATTAGATTCAAATTTCAAAAATGGCAGAGGAGGAGGAAAAAGGTCACAACTTGCCCAATGCTTCAAAAAAGGTCATAATCGGTCATATAGTTTCATGTGGCCATGATGCTGGCTTCAGGCGCTTCCAAGATATGGAATATATGTTCAAATGAAAGATATAAATGACCAATTATCCATTTTTTTTTCAAATATATGTTAGTTGCAGCCCTAGAGAAAAGCAGGGTAAGAATTGATTGGAGGGGATCAATTCATGGCAGTCTGTTTTTCCCTTAGCATTAATTTATAAAGGGTGTCTTAAATGTGCTGACATAATAGGGACTCCACAGACTCTGCTCCCTTTAGTCATTAAATCACACGGCCCTTCCTGCCAAAGTCCTGACTTTAATCTTATCAAAGACGTCTGACCACACTCTACTCGGCACAAGCAGGAAAAGAGACGTGACTCTGCGTGTGCGCTTGTAATGTCCTGACTTCTAGCTTATACTAACGGCTGCTCAAAAGAACACAGTCTACAGTCTCTCTCATCATCTCTAAGGAGTGCACTTCACTTGTCTCCTAACACACCGGTGTGACTGCATTGACTGACGTCTACACACACAGTGCATGGATCCTCTGTGACTCAAAGATTGTGTGAACACGGATCAAAGGGCTACATACCTGTTTGTGCATTTCAATGTTCAGCCCATAGGACATCTCATAGTACTGAAAGAAAGAGAAATGAAAAACACTCAGGTTTTTTTTTTTATTCAATCCGAGGCACATCAAACATTTTCACCTCACATCAGAGAGTAGAGAAACGAAAGTCAGATTCTAGTGAAACATGAGGGGAAAAGAGGAGAACAGGCTTTTGCTGCGTACTTCAAAATCATGTCCCAAAACAGCCTCTCATTTCTGCTGGTTATTTTTCTCTAAATTATAACGATAAAAAGTTTACAACGGAAATCCCACTTGGTTTTGGGGTCAGAGTTCCCGCGCGTTCTGACAAATAAAATACTACATCTCCATAAATCTTTTTTATGGGAAAAATGGTATTTTATTGGTCAAAGTTATGGGTACTCTGACCTCAAAACCAAGTGGGATTTCCATTGTTTCCAAAAATTATATTCAAGCAGAATAAAAACGATAGGAAATAACATTTCGACTAATATTTTTATCAATTTCATGACTGAAAGTGACTCTGGTAAAACAGTCCATATAATCATTTTTTTGAAACACCTCACCTTGTCCTAGTAAAACCTAGTAAATAAAAATAATAATAATAAAAGAAAGATTTAAAAACACCCCGATCCCTCTGCACGTCTAGATTTTGACACTATCAGCTCAAACAGTCAGCATGGGGATTCTACATGTGTTTACCTAACCTCTCCTCCTCTTTCTGACTGACATGCTTTTTCCTGTGAATGGAATGTTTAACTAGCGTCCCTGGGTATTGGTTAAAGTCATTGCTCGCATGTTTACACAAGATAAGAGAATACACTTCCACAGTTTAACCTTTTTTAGTTACACCGCGAAAAGCTTTGTTTTTCCTCTCCCTATCATAAATCCTAACATGAGGCTGTTTTGATCTCCTGAACGTCTACGATTGAATTTAGGGCTTTGGCGTTGTGTAAATGATTAAGCCCGTGATTAAGATTAACACTGAATTTATGTAGCCGTTTGTTTGTGCATAAAATCTTGTTATCAAAGACGGAACGCTGCCGAGACTTTGGATTTCTGTTGCGATCTAGTATTTTCCCACAGACGCCTTTGGCACTCCTCCATCACCCCTCACCCAATTTACAGCCATGCATTTGTCTGAGAGCAGCGTCTCCTTGGAGAATAATCAGATCCACACACAGAGGGAGGTAGAGAGAAGGGGGAGAGAAAAGGGGGAGAGAGAAGAGGGGACAATGCTGTGGTCATTGACCCCTACGGTTAAGGGTTGGTGTATGAAAGGGCCCGAGGCTAAGAGCAGTCAGTCAGGGCCCTTTAATAAAGCAGGAGGCTGAACTAAAAGCACCAGAGGGGGTTTCACAAACACATTCTAAAACACACACATACAGAGAGACACGCAACAAGGCATCTGCCTTCACCCCAGCTACTAGTAATGGCAGCTTACATATTGGCTAATCTTACCATGACATAATGGCGCTGCATCTCGGTCTTCTCATTGGCCAGTTTGTCGTACTCCACTTTAAGACTGGGATGAAAACAAAACAAATCAGCTACTGAACAAACATGTGTTTTCACTGCTTACACCCACGAATTAATCCACAGTGCAAACATGAGGCTAAACAAATAAATTCACATTTTACAAGGCTTCGTTTTAAAAGCAATACAAATCAATTTTAACGCTTTAAATAAGGGACGCAACAATATTCTGCTTATATTTTCATTCATGAGTGAATTTAATAATTTTCATATTATAGCTGATAATAAAAACCTACACTGTTTTTTTTTTTTTAATCAATGAGAGTAATAATAATATCACAAATAAATAAAATAACAATTTTGTCACTAAAGTGCTCAAGTCAGACATATTAATAAACTATTCACTAAAACAAGATGTCCTTATTGGGTAACACTTTACATTAAGGTTTCATTAGTTAACATGAACTAAGAACGAATAATTGCTACTTCTACAGCATTTAATAATATTAATTCATGTTAATTAAAGTTGTTTTTGTTGACATTAGTTAATGAACTCTTAACTTAAACAATGAACAACTGTATTTTTATTAACTTACATTAACAAAGATTAATGAATACCAAAACAACTGTATCTCTCATTGCTAGTTAATACATTCATGTTAACAAATGAGACCTTATTGTAAAGTGTTGCCCATTACTGTACTAAAAATAAATATGATTTTATGAGTTAAATCTGTCATAATCATGCACTATAACTTTAAATTAATATTAGATGTCAGCGGCATCTTATATTTTGATTGTCAGCAATCAAAAATTTAAAAAACATCTACAATTAAATGTCCATAACATTAGCTAATAAGGGATATGGTGCTTGTGCACATTCACATTTTTACCATTAAGCACACTTTTTTTAAAACACAAATTAGATTTATTTTTCCTTCCTTACGCCTGTGAAACACAATTAGGCCGAGCGGTAATTGTACAAGCTACTTTACGGGCATATAACTCTAAATTATTACCTGTGATACTGGGCTTGCAGGAACTGAAATTCGTCTTTGATCCTGTCACAGGACTCCGCCACTGTGAATTTGAAGCCTGGCTGACCAGGCTGGTGGGGCGCCTGAAAGACAGCCATCACATCAATCAAACTCAATTACATCCTCAGAGAACCAAATTTGTTTTCCACCGACTGCAGAGCGAGCCTCTAATGCATTCTGGGCCCTGGGAGAGCAGCTATAATATTTCAGCCTGAATGAGGGCTGGGGGTGACATCCACGCTACAGTGACATCTGGGAGATAGCTGGAGCACCAGTAGCGCTCTGACAAAGGAGGCGGAGGTGGGGGGGATCTTTACAGTCCTGGATCTGCCGTTTTAGTGCCTCACATAAACACCGGCGGGAGAAATGGGGTCGCCTCGCTTGGATAGGTCTGAGCGTGCCAAACTACGCCTGTAAAAAAGCTGTTGTTTTCAGCCCCTCTCTCTCTCTAAACGAGGTGCTTGTGAAAAAACGTGAAACTAGAGAACAAAGATGATTTCTTCACCATTCAACATCAACTACTTTATTGACAAGAGCCTTTACCCCACTTGATTGTGCTTCCAACCACCCTGCTCTTTCACTTCAAAGCATTATCACAGGCACCAGGGCTTAGCAAATCAAATGAAGGTGCACATCATGCACATCAGGATGTCGTTCGTCATGGACGGGCGGCTCTGCCCTTGCTCTCCAGCTAAACTGATGCAGATGTAGCAATTATGTTCCATATCAGTTCAAGATGCACTTACCGGATGCCGGCCCTGTGGATACATTTTGAAATGTATCCTTTATTTTTTTGGAGGTCTATTGGGCGGGGGGTGTCCACTGGCACGCCACTGTACTGTAAAAATCAGCCGGACACGAAGCCAACTGGACGCTGGGGGCAAAAATCCTCTCAGATCTCTGTTGCTGGAACCCAAACAATGAGAAATAAACAAACAGACGAGGAGGACACCGTTACATTCACACAAATGACGGTGGGACATTTACACTTGCGGTTGAGACTATATGTATTTTCACCTGCACTTTGAAAACAACTCCGTTCATTGTGTCAGGGGAAAAAACTACACGCTCGAGCGAACGACACATTCTCTACTATTACAAAAAAAACAGGAACATTGAGAAGAAATTTGGTGTTTTTCTTTGTTTGGCAACTGATATTTTGACAGGACCTCGTTTACCACTTCACATTGCTTGAAAGAAAACGAATAAGAAGCCCGTAAATGAGTCGACAAAGTGATAAGTGATGAGCTCAGTCAGCGTGTGAGTGTGAGAAGCGTTTCAAAGCTTGGTTGGTTGGATAACGAGCTATTGTCGTTAGCTAACCTGTGCTAGCCCCACTGTACCTGTCTTTGTGCGCCCGAACTGCCGAATCACTTCCACCGTTCCACTTCTGAAATGTTAATCACGGCTTCAATTTCTGGGAGAAAGATACGGTTCCTGGTTGACGCGAACGGTGGCGAACATCTCGCGCGCGCTCGCTCTATCACAAGAAGCGACTCGATGGGAATCAGCAAAGAAATAAAGAGACGCCAAACTCCACGGCGCGAAAAAAAGGTTCGTGTAATCCCCACAAAACACTGCCAAAAAGATACTTCCGAATTTGAAGAGGTTTGGGACGTTTAAAAGTGTAACGTTGTACTTCTTCGCCGCTCGAGCATTTCCCCTTCGTCCAGCAATGCAACCCTGTGCCACACACAGACAGTCTACTGACACGAGGGCTGAGCCACTGCGAGAGCGCCTCTTGCTAGCCAATGAGAGGAGAGAACCGAGAGTTTTGCCCTGCCCACCAATTGCAGGGCCGCGTCCCCACGTGGGGACTGCATCCTGATGCATGACATCATACTCGCCATTTTAGATCAGAACAGGTAGCTCGTAAGAACATATCTAGGTATTTTTGACACAAAGTGGACCGATGTCACAGTCAATGTCTTTGTTTGGAGACCTAACACAGTCAGAGTATAGACACAGACGACGTTCTGAGCAGGAAAACAACAACACTGTGTATTACAAACACTATTATTTATTATTTACGTCGGTTAAAACATTGCATGTTTAGTAGGTTAGAAGTTTTTACGAGGAAACCAGTATATTAAATGATGTCGATAAGATTACACACACATTATTAATGTTTGCGTGTACTTCTCGCAGCTAAAAATGAATATATCACAATTTAAAGAAGGTATATCATACGCATAACTTCTAATCCATTTAAATTTCCTTTTTAAATAACGCAGGTTGTTTACAGAACATTATTTTCCGATTTCTCGAGCTAATGTCCCTTTCATAACATAACACGAATATGACATATCGTCAAGATGCACAGATAGCTAGCGTTTGGGAATACGATGATTGTTCAGGTTTGATCTCCGTGAACAACGGCCATGTCTGAACTCAGAGGAAGAAGCGCCCAATCCCGTGCAGTTTCTTCTGTTGAACCCACGTGGGATCCCTTTGCGGCTTTACAGCTTCTCAGCCAATCACAGCGTAGCATTCATATTCTCTCGACTGCAATTGGACAGTAAAGGTTAAGGCTGTCATTCAAGAAGGTTTGTTGTCAATCAATACCACGCGGGGTCAAGCGCTGACAAATGCCTGTGCTTCTCGCTCTTCTGCCCGTGAATAGTGCCTGGAATGGCTGCTTAATTAGCTTCGAATGGCTTTTCTTTCCAGTTCAAACAATCTGTTACTACCACGTGGTAATGAGAGCCTTACATAAAACAAAGGAGCAAAGGAGCATGCAAACACTTAATAACATAAAAAAATCCCTTCGCTCATAATCACATGTTACTCACAAATAAAATAGCATCGTTACAGCAGTATAAGTTGATTTTATTTCTTGAAAATGGAAATACATTAAGAAAATGCAAAATGATGTCAGAACACGATGATATTTGTTTACAAACAAGTATTTAGAGAGCAATTACTGATTTATGTTTATCTTATTTTTTTAGAGAAATCTATTTTATTAAAAAATATCAAACTTATCCTATGTTTTTTAGCTATTCCTATTTTATTTATTATTATATTTTTTACTTTTGTTTACTTGTTTTTGGATTTGTATATCACATACCTTTCTATTGTTGTTTACTTGTTCTTGTATTTGCGTATTAGCTACATACTTTTTTATTTGTACAAATATTTAGAGAGCAATTATTGATTTATGTTTATCTTATTTTTTTAGAGAAACCTCTTTTTAATAAAAAAAATATCGAACTTATCCTATGTTTTTAGCTATTACTGTTTTATTTATTATGATATTTTTTACTTTTGTTTACTTGTTTTTGGATTTGCATATCACATACTTTTCTACTTATACAAACAAATATTTAGAGAGCAATTACTGCTTTGTGATTATTATTTTAATTTATGTTTATCTTATTTTTTATTAAAAAATCTTTATCTTACTTTTTTATGAAAAAATTTCAAAAAATATTAAAAATATTAAACTTATCCTATGTTTTTTAGCTATTCCTATTTTGTTTACTTGTTTTTGGATTTGCATATCACATAACTTTCTGTTGTTGTTTACTTGTTCTTGTATTTGCGCATTACATACTCTTCTATTTTATAATATGCATATCAATATAGATAATATACAATAAACACCAGGGTGGTCTTGTAGAAGAAAAAAGAAATGCAACGCACCATGAATTTCCTTAATGTTTATTCCAGGTCTGGGACTACTTACAGCTCAGTGATGTGAAGTCTTTAGTATTTATGGACTGTGGTTTTGGTTTTGAATCGAGGGTGTCATGCATAGAGACACACGTCATGTTCTGTGGTTGGCCTGTGACTGATACTCTTGATTCTGTCCATCCTTTTGATAAAAAAAAATCAGGAGGTGCTTATCAGGGGCTGTTCTTTTGGCTGAAAGAGAAGGAGAATGTGTGTGTGTGGGTGTCAGAACTGGCAGACTAATCTCTCCCAGGCAACCCCCCATCCTCCTCAATAGAAAGTGCTTGGATTTAGAGCAACAAAAGACTAGGCCTAACCCCAGGGAGAAGGCCAGGGCCCCTCCACCCACACAGACCTCCTCACTGTTTATTTACACGGAAACCCCAGCCACTGTGAAACTCCCACCCCCAGAATTTACACATGCCACTATTTGCAGAGGTGCTTTTAATTCTTTGCAGAACAAGGTTCGCCTGCCCCGTTCTCAACCTGAGCCGCTGCCCAGTTCCCACACGTACACATACACAACCTAAACACATGACTGAATACAATCCAGCCACGCTCAGACGTTTGAGCACATATTCCAGTTATTCAGATCATCTTGTGTGTTTCGATGTTCCATTGTTGATGGCTCTTTCCTGTTCTGGCTCAGCTATAATGCCAGTTCATAAGAAGGCTATACATCTTCGGAGCCCTTAATGTTTGCATGCGCGCTGAAAACAAGGCACAGATAAATAGTTGAATCTGCAAGAGCATTCATCACCATCCGATTGCTGCCTTATGCAGATTTGCTCAGTATGTGGTCATTAATGTGACGCACATAAGAAGCCAGGGTGAAATGTAAACTCTCAGCCCATAAGAGTAATGCGCTCTCCACCATATTCAATTGGAAGGTTCCCGCTCACGGAGCATAAAATGGAGGGCTTATTTCCGTGATGAGTGAGTATTGTGCCGCAGCGCTGTCTCCAGGGCTCTGACATGCTTGCGCCTTGGTACCTAAAAGCCAGGAGAACAGAGAGTGCAATCACACACACACACACACACACGCATTCCAAGCCCACAATGGGCCTAGTGTGTGGTGAAGGGAATTGAATGGCCCACAGTGTATCAGGGTGACTCGTCAGGCTGTAATCAATGCAAACAGGATGAAAGGCCTTATCAAAAGGGACAAATGCAGACATGAACAGTGTCGCCAAACAAAAAGGGATGGAGCCGTTGGCAGAGGCTCCGGTCCAGGCTGAATGCAGCCAGCAGCGGGGAAACAGAGCCAATTACTACTCTGAAATTCTAATTCTCTGACATCAACAGCCACTCATTGATATCTTAAAGCCTCAAGTACAGGCATTAGCACTATACGTGCTCCAAGCTAACGGAAATGCATTGTCTCCGCACTGCACTCTGATAGTCAAATTATTTTATACTTTGGCTGAATGTGACTTTATGATGATTAGTCATTAGGGGTGTAACAATATATTGCAATTTATTATCTATTCTGATGCGTCACCATTGCCCTGTGCGTGAGGGAGAAGGACAAATTCCAAGCCTATTCAAGTTCAATAAAGGAGTGGTTCACTTTTCAAAAACCTTTTGCTGTTAATTTACTCACCCCCATGTCATCCAAGATGCCCATGTCATTCTTTCTTCAGTCGAAAAGAAATTAAGGTTTTTGATGAGAACATTCCAGCATTTTTTTCCAGGGAACCAAACCGTTCAAGGTCCAAAAGACACTTTCTACAAACTGCAAACTGTTCAAAGGGCTTTAAACGATTATAGACGATGAATAAGGGTCTTATCAAGTGAAACAATCGCTCATTTAAAAAAATAACAAAGTTTAAGTTTTATAAGCTCAAATGGTCGTCTTGCTCTGTTCTGTGACACGTTTGTGACTCTCCTGTTCAAACTCATTCATCAAAACGAATGAATCGTTTTCCGAGTCAATCCGTTCATTTCGTTCGTTGAATGAACAAAACGACACGAAAAAAGATTCATTCATTTTGATGAACGAATTTGAACTGGAGAGTCATAAACATGCGTCAGAACAGAGCAAGGCAACCATTTGAGCTTATAAAACTTAAACTTTGTTTTTTTTTTTAAATGAGCAATCGTTTCACTTGATAAGACCCTTATTCATCGTCTGGAATCGTTTAAAGCCCTTTGAACAGTTTGCAGTTTGCACTGAAACTGTCTTTTTGACCTTGAACCATTTGGTTACCAGTAAAGTGCATTATATGGAGAAAAATGCTGCATGGTTTCATCAAACACCGTAATTTCTTTTCGACTGAAGAAAGAAAGACATGGACATCTTGGATGACATGAGGGTGAGTAAATTATCAGCAGAAGTTTTTACTACTCCTTTAAATTTCGCATTTTTAATGAAATGCTCTTTTGTTTACCATGTGTTAGAAGTATTCATTTAAAAAAAAACATTAAATTTTATCTCGAATTTGGCTTTGTTCAAAGCATCGTGAGAGTAGCATACCGTGAGATTAGTATTGCGTATTGAACCAGGGTCATATGACGAGTATATCGTTACACCTGGTAATCGTTTAATTTTGGAATCGTTTCTCTGGCTGTCGCTAATAAACGCAATCCTACTCGTTTTGATATCACTTCAAGCGTAGATCTCATTACATGCGAGTGTCTGAAAGCTACAGCTGCCTTAGCAATTTGCTGGAACCGCCAAGGGTAAAACACTGGCAGAATGAACAGTAAAGATCCCCCAAAACCTCTCAACCACAATGACCTTCTCACCATGTTGTCGTAAAAATCAATAGCCCTGTCTACACAGCTTTAGAAGGGGCCTAACGGCCAAAGAAACGCCTCTCGCACACACTCCCTCCGGCCTGTTAATATTTCACTACCAGTCAGATGGTCATTTTTTCCTCATTTGGAGGATCTGTTGAGAGTATATTCATATCCTCAGAGCAAGGGTTAATGCTATTCAGCCTCTGACAATAAAATGCTACAATGAGTCCCGTTTTGAGAACACAGCCGCATTAATGACTATTGTGCGCAGCGACTGACTCATCTGTCAAGAGGCTTGTATGCTCCCATTTACAAAGCCTCTCCTCCTCCATAATGGTAACGGCCATCATTTATTCCGCTCAGGCTGGCAGACTGTGTGATATCAAACCCTTGAAGTCTGACCTCCTGTCAGGCATTCTTCGCTACAAAAAGCTACTGAAAGCCTCTCTTGTGCCATTGTTGATTAGCAATCCATTAATATAGAGCATCACGTAGCTTCAGGTTAACCGCAAACCAGCGAGACGATGACACTTGAGAATCATTTCCCCCCCCCCCTCCTACTAAGGGATTTCGGTGTTGTCGTAAACATGGCGCGACCCCCTCCGCTCTCTTGTTAGCGTCAAACCCGTGGCTGCAGCGGCAAAAGGGCCCTCTGTTATCCGCGCTCTCGTCTTTTCTCTTCGAGTCACATCTCACTCAGATTAGGCCAGAGCAGAGCCGTTAGATAATTGCTAGCGACACTCACTTCGGCATTTACATCAATTTCACAATGAGCCGCTAAAGTTCCCAGAGCCTTTCCTTTGAACTCCCAGAGCACAAACCGCTCCGTGTCTCTGTTGGATTCGGTCGCTCTCATTAAAGTGGAGAGGGATTAGTCACTGGGAGGGAGATTTTAATGGAGTATTGTGTCATTATTATTCCACACTGATCAACAAGGTCCTCTCGCTCGCCACTGTTCCCCCAAACAACCCCTGCTGGAGATTCTCGCTATTTCTCTTTGGGGCTAGCCCAAATTGTCCCCAAAGGATGAAGAACACAATGGGCCGTAATCAAGGTGTAAACCCACCACACCTTACGAGACGACGCCATTAGCATCTAGCTTCTGTTTTTCACACGCCTCCCCCTCTCTGTTCACAACATCATTGTCAGTTTATGCCCACTCCCCCACACTAAAAGATTAATCCGATTCTAATTAGATTCTGCCTCTCTTGTAGTTTCACACAAATCAACACTATCTGCTGTACATCTGCGAAGGTCTCGTTTCTCGCGGCAGCAGTTAGATAAAATCAATGGAGTGTGATTGATGTAAGCTTTGTGCCTGACAGTTCTGTGATGAATCTAAGCAAAACTAATTGTCTGACAGATTTCCAGCATGTGCGCGCTCATCTGCGAGCTGGGGAGAGTGACGGCGAAGCATATTACAGGAACGTTGATGTGCATTATTTTGTAGATCACTTCAAGACTGCATGGAGATCTGTTGCCATGGGAACTGAAAGCCCAGTGGATTGTGGGTCAATCACAGGGAGACTTGTCTGAGCAGATAGAAGGGGGAGTCGTCTGTCTGCGGCTGAGAACGCCACCCTCGGGGAGCGCTGCAGGTGGCGGACTGGGTCATCATGCCATCAATGTGCCAGAAAGCGTAGCAGGGACCCTCAATATGTAAGCATGAAAGAGTAGGGCTGTTTTTGTCACGTGCACGCCAGCCTGATGGACTTTAGGGGGCTCCAGAAATTCTGAAAGAAGATGCTTGTTTCCTCCCCCTTGCAACAAACAGCTAGTCAGCTCTCATAGCTGCTCTGTCGCTCGGTGCTTTTCCATGCCAGGAGACTCACCGCAGGTTTCGAGCGCTGTCTACATGCCAAGTTGTTATCTCCTACGTGCTTGTTACTCACTTCCAGAATGTCATATGCACCGAACGCCGCTATGCTTGCTTTCCGCCACGCACACACACACACAACTGTTCAATCAAAATCTGCTCAGAAAGGCTTAATAAAAAACAAATTATATTCATTTTCAAAGCTGGAATTAAGAATGCTTTAGTCAAAACATAATCTCTTTGTAAAGGTGCAGCACATAGTTGCCATGGAAACAAGTATTAAAAGTGCAATCCAAAGAAACGCAACAACGTTTACGTTCGTATGATGAACCATGACTCATATTTTACTAAACGCATTCGCTTGTTCTAGATAAGCAGTCTGGCAGTTCATTCTTCTAATTGACTTATAATGGAATGAAAGGATGGCTGTCCAGTCAACCTGACCCTGGACTCAACAAGTTAACAAATGCAGGCGGATATAACCCCGCATCAAAACCGATTATGCAAAGTGATGCATTAAAGTAATATTTAAAAAAAAAAGGCTTTCAGCGCAAGTGAATGCTTTGAGAAGGATTAGGAGGCAGATTAAGTTATCAGTTGTCTGGCCAACAGTGGTGTTGTGTGATTATAGAGATGTATTACAAGCACCGAACGCAGATATGACGATGATAAAAACTGTACCCCGTGCTCCAGAGGCCAGAGGACCTCTGTTTAGAGAATCTGCCAAACCACACTCATGGGAGGAACAGAAGAACTCTTTGACAGTTCTTGAGAACTCTAAGGAATTTAATGATTCTGGTTTCTCAACGATTCCATCAACAGTTCTTTCTAATCTGAAGAAGAAACGATTCGAAAACAAAAATGCTATTTTGCTGTCAAATGATGAGTCCGTTTCACTTCAATAGTAAATGTAAAATAACAAAGAAAAAATTTTGGAAAAATATTCTCAAATTGTTTTTATTGATGAACCCCATTGACATCCCATTCTCATCCTTAGCGTCATATGTGACACTATATGACAAAACGGCCAAATACTACGCACATGGCACCCGTTATCGTTAATATAACATGCGCTGTGATGGGTAGGTTTAGGTGTGGGGTAGGATAGGGTAGTGTCATATTACTCTAAAGGATTTATGACGCCTTGGGTTCGCGTGTTAAATTAACGATAAAGGGGGCCATGTGCGTAGTATTTCGCCATTTTGTTAGCATCACAAATGACGCTAAAGGATGAGAACGGGCTGGACATCCATAGTATTTTTTTCCTACTATGGTCAAAGGGTGCCGTAAGCTGTCTGGTTACCACCATTCTTTAAAATGTCTTCTTTTGTGTTCAACAGAAGATAGAAACTCATACAGGTTTGGAACAACTTGAGGAAATTGACAAAATTTTCATTTTTGGGTGAAATATCATTTGTGGATACACTGAAGAATCAGACTCTTGATTAATTTGAGGAATAGACTTGTCTAACTGTATTTTTCTAACTGAATAGTAATGCAGGAAACAATTTCAAAGTATTTTAGCACAGAAATCTGACCCGAGCAGTCACAAGAAGAATCAAACTGAGATGTAAACGATGTTGCGATGTTGGCATCCAAAAATATGTTTATTACGAGCAGATGTGCAAAATGCATAAATAGTCCAAAAGTTATTAATAAAAAAAATCTAAAAACTAGAACTGCTAGTTACTAAAAAAAAGTACCAACTGCCCTCTTCAGCAATTGAGGCCAGAGTTTTACTGTGGTCAAGCAGTGCTACAATAAACTTGTCTAAATTTATTCTAAAACCCCAATCCACTAGTCTCTTGCTTTGGTGACAGCCATCTTGTATACACATCTGTACCATTCTTACTTTAATTGGAACATACCAAGTTATCTCTTGCCTCACCATATGATTATGATTATTAAGAGCAACAGTTAAAAACAACATCACTAAATACAATTAAAATGATGGATAAAACCAAAACACATCTTGTACAAACATTTCCGTAAATTAGCTATAATGAGTGCATTCACGGCAAGTAAATGTTATGTGTTGGAAGACAGTGATAGAAGACTTCAACTTCAAGGTCTAGTCTCCATTGCATTTCCCAACACTATATTTCACATATATAACTGTTTTGTTGAAGCTAAAGGGCATTAACATTCTGCAAATAAAACATTTTTGGTAAAAAAAAATAAAATAATACATTTTGCATTTGTTCCTGTCCCACACATGAGCTCCACCATGTGCTCCATGTGACGTCGGGACAGGCTCAGGCAGCCAGTGTGTGCTGCTTTCACAGAACAAAGGCTGAGGCTTCTACTTCACACGGCCCCTATTCATTTTCTTCCAAGATACTGTAATTTCATGACTTCCACACCATGGAGAGTCTCTTTTCTTATTTCCTGCCACAAAAGCAATAAAGCCCTGCTCCTCCAGGCAAAATTGCCTGTGCACAAGCACTCCTATAGCTGCTGACTGACACATGCTCCCCCAAAAAAAATTACTCCTCCATCTACGGTGCTGTGCCGCCTCCGAGGGGGACTCCATTCCATTATTAAGTTGAAAACGAGAGAGAGAGATAGAGAGGGAATGTAATAGAGTGATACGGTAAGAGAGGAGGAGAAAAATGAGAAGGACGACTAGAGTCAAAGAATAATAGAGAAGCCAGAGAGCGAGAAAAGAGGCAGGGGGGGAGAGAGAGAGAGAGAGATGTCTTTTACGTGGAACAACAGATCGATGGATAGAGTGGGATTTCTGACAGGAGATGAGGCCTGGTGTTAAGAGTGAGCGTCTAGCTGGAACTCTGGCCTTTCTGCAAGAGATCGCTCGCCGGGACGAGAAGATCCGTGAAGCGGAGCACTTCTGATCTCACCGGTGGGCCTGCGAAACAATCGGCTGGAAATGACATTGATCGCTGGTCTGAGACCTATACGTTCACGCAATAGCTCGCCATTTAACAAACAAAAATAGCCATGTGATATGGCTGGAATGAGGTCATTACGTTAGCTAATTTAAGATTTCTGATATCACACGGCGCGAGGGTCTTAATAAGAGCCAACGGAAGCCATGCAAATGAATGCGGTTCTACAGTGTGAAACTAAGCCTCTTATTTTTCCTTCAAATGAGGATTTAAATTGACTTCCTTTTTGAAATCTAATTATTAGCCGGTGCCCTCCAAAAGTCTCCCTGAAAGCGCCTCCAGCATGCCGCTTATTAACATACACACAACCGACGGCAAGCTTAAAACAAATTGTATATTTAGCGTGTGGTAATGGGATTAAATCCAGCTGAATTCGGGAGTGTGTCTCGCGTTTAAACGGCCCCAATATCACAGCTTCATTACGGTAGCTCCTCCACTTCTCTCGGCTCTGTTTACACTCAATTTTCCTCCTCCGCCTCCCCCGTTCAGTCGCGCCTCTCAGCTATTCAACAGATTGTGCTCAAATACTGATCCAGAAATCTAAGACAATCATAAATAATAAAAGATTACACCAATCTCAGAGCATGCTGCTAGTTTCCCAGCAGCAATGATCACACAGAGAAATAATTGTTAGCCATCTGTGCACCAGATTGGTAAGAGAAGAGGGTAAACAAAGAGCACAGTGTACCTGCTACATTGTGCACGCCTAAGCCAGCCAACATTAAAGGCTTTGATGACGTGTGGCGGGCAGGAATCGAAGCGCGGTCCAAAATATTTTCGTGCGGATCCAAATACGTGGGCCGACATTCCAGGCATGTGATATTGCCGCCACTTTTGCCTAATGACTGTGAATGCTGGTGCAATGTATCACTCTGCCAGTGAGATGGAGAAAGAGATTGGTTGGAGAGTAATTAGAATGGCAAATGATTGCATTTACATCTGACACATTCCATGTTCCAGAGGGCAAAATGATGTCATAAACGTTCCGTCTTTGTAGCCACATTAATCATTCATCCCAGAGCCAAGACTGGTTTTACTGGAGCACTGATATCCCATAAGGCTTATCGCTGAGATTTCTTCGCTGATCTCAAACAAGTTTGCCTTCAAAATGGACCATGAAAGATCTCGAGATGATCAATAAGTGTTTCCGAGCATTATTCTACTTTTACGAGTACCTTAATTTTGTGCAAGACAAATGTTTTGACTTTTTTTCCAATCTTTTAAATGGTTATGCTTACAGTAAACCAACACTTGGGGCAAAACATGTTTTGATTGACACACTTCACCGGTTTCACAGACAAGGCTTAAGCTAGTCCCTGACTAAAATAAATGTTTGCTCTGTTTTAAGTGAAAGCAACTTTCACTGACATATCTCAGGTGTCATTGTTTCTGATATGTTCTAGCTTACCTCAAGGGCATCCAAGATGTAGGTGTCTTTGTTTCCACAGTTTTTTTGTTTCAATTTTGATATTTTTAGGTCAAACCGTTCTTGTCTGTCAGTTGTATAATGAAGGTGCATGGGTCCACCTCAAAGAGCATGCACAGAGAAGTCCAAATTAAACATGATATAATAACTCATAAATGTAAGTACACATTGATGGCCTAAGGCAAGAAATGAGCGGTTTGTGTGAGAAAACAAACAGTATTTATATCGTGTTTACTTCATGTAACCACAGCCACTTCCAAGTACTCTGAGGGCGAGGGCGTTTCTGTTTGCGCTCATTGCATTGATACACATTGATAACCGCTTGTTTCGTGTCCTAGGCCATCAATGTGTGCTTACATTTACGAGTCATTAAATCATGTTTAATTTGGACTTCTCTTTGCATGCTCTTTGAGGTGGACCCCATATACCTCGATTATATGACTGACAGACACGAACGGTTTGACCTAAAAATATCAGAATTGAAAATACGGTGAAAACAAAGACACCTACATCTTGGATGCCCTTGAGGTAAGCTAAAAGCTAAAAATTATTTCAAAGTGAGTGAACTATCCCTTGATTGTACAAATGATTAGTATGTTGTTGTTAACGTCATTGTCACACAGTTGTAAAACTGCATTTCTGGGTGAGAATACAAAAGACAATGGACTGCTTAGCAGCTTCCCACTCAGTGTGGGGTGTCTGTCAGACTGATAAAGTGTAAAGGCATTGTGTGTGAGTGTGTACACAGATAAAGAGGAAGACGGAGAAAGTAAAACACAGTTCTTGTGTGCTTCTTGAATCCGAGAGGTCTGCCCAAGCACTCTCCCTCCCTCTTTCCATCACTCTCTGTATGGCCGAGATGTGAAAATACATTTTCAGGTCCAATGAACAGTCCAAAACGAGGAGAGAGAGAGAGGGAGCAGGACCGGGCCTGCTCATGCTGTTGCTGTATCTGGAGTGTGAAAGGCAGATTAATCCATATTATCTGACGTGCCACGGGGACTCGCTGGGTGCTCTCTGCTCACTTGCTCCTCAAACTGCTCTGTGACATTTCATAAGATAATTCAGCAACAACAACAGCCAGTGTTTCTATATCAAGGTGAATCTCTCCAGTGGAGATTGTACAGTCATGTGACCTCTATGGGGTATTGGCCTGCCCCCGAGAACTCTCTGAAATAGTCCTTGCACAAACAAAAAACATCACTTTCTCAGCACTCTGCATCTTAATCTAAGAGAGGGCTGACCTGGACTGTGACCTCCTCCCATCCCACAGGAATGCCACTAAGGAGAAACGAGAGGAAAAGAGAGGGAGGATGTGTGTGTGTGTGTGAGAGAGAGAAAGAGAAAAATGAGGCGAGTTGAGCGGGAGGATAGGCAGCATTAATGAGCTGTGTTTATGTTCAGCACTCTCCTGTTGATGGCGGTTAATGAAGCCGAGTACAGTTAGCGGAGGGATTGGGACACGCTATCAGTAATTAAAATCCCCCTCATTAGCAGAGCTTAGGAGGGGAGAGGAGACAAACACAGGCAGGTGCACCAGCTGCACTTCTCTCTCTATTTCAGAGGCCGCTGGGGGAATGGCGTGTGTAAGCCTACGGATGTTTGTGTGTGCATGTCTAATGGAAGGGCTGTATTTGCTGTAATCTTCTCCTTTCAATATGTCCTGTGTTTTCATTTTCATTTTTTGTCTGCTCTAAACTATAACATCAGACATTTTCCAAAGGTGTTCCGGAGGGAGCTTATTTAAGTAATCATTAAGCCGCTCAAAAAATATTAAACAAAAAGTTGAGGGGTCTTAAAAGCACGTATTCTTTATATGTAAGATTATATGAGGAGGTAGCCACAAATGGGCCGATTGCATGCTGTTATTAAAGGGATACTCCACTTTTTTTGGAAATGGCTCATTTTACAACTCCCCCAGAGTTAAAGAGTTGAGTTTTACCGTTTTCGAATCCATTCACCCGATTTTCTGTTTTTTAGAAGAATATCAGTAACCAGACATTTCTGGTCTCATTGACTTCCATAGTATATTTTTTTCTTACTATGGAAGTCAATGAGACCAGAAACTGTCTGGTTACTGACATTCTTCTAAATATCAGAAAATTGGCTGAATGGATTTGAAAATGGTAAAACTCAACTGTTTAACTCTGGGGGATTTGTAAAATGAGCCAATTTCCAAAAAAAGGGGAGTATCCCTTTAAGATTTGATAGAACAACAGCAAATATAAAAGGGATAATTGATGACGACTTATTTTAAATTTCAAAGATATTACTGTCCCAATGTATCTTTTAATACAGCCTTGGTAAATATAAGAGCTAACTTTTGGCTATAACTTTACAAGGAGCATCAAAAGGATTTTGAACACTTGTGATCTAATCTATACATACTTTTACGTTTCATTTATTTTTAGGCTTAATGATAGCTTAAATGTAAAATGGAATTAAACTTGCGCTTATATATATTTCCGTTCTCAATTTTCAAAAAAGATTATCAGAAAAGGAACTTCATACATATAAAGGAATTGTGGATATAGATTCTACTTTTAAGTAAGGTTCAAAAGCACAGTTTGTATATAAAGGATAAGATAAGCAGGATAAATCCCAGCTCTGGGATATGGTCCTCTCAGCACAAAAAATATTGTACATTAGTATCATTTTTTGAAAAGATGATGGTGGGTAACAGTAATTCCTCCATGGACTTTATCTGCATAACGACAGTCATTCCTTCAGGGACCGTATCTGCATAATAGATGTACAACACACACAGTTCCTAAACCAGAAGATAGTTGATTTGAATCTGTGTAAAGCCCAAAGGCTCTTCCAAAATACTATATAGCGGTCGATGGCAGCAGTGAAAGCAGAAGAAAGAGAAACATCAAGCAAAACTATTTTTCTTTAGAAATTGTGAGGGGTGCTTGCCTTGCCTCCATGATGTTACAGTATTTGGGTTTTGTTATATGTGATTCAAAGATGCCTTGATGACATATGATCCAAAAAAAGATTTTAGCTAATATTAGTAGAAATATAATGTATTCAGTGTCATTCACTGACAATTCATAAGATATAAGTAAATAAACAAGAATGTTCGTATGTTGTATAATGAGTAAACATACGCCTCACAGCACTGCACATGTGTGGAAGGTGTTTTTGAATTTGATTAAGAAAAGATTCAGATTCATGTGCCTGCTTATTTTTTTTCTCTTGTTGATCAGATTATTTAAGGTCTACACCCTTTCAATTGGATCGTTTGTGTTGTTTACATGATGAGCTGATTTGGCCATCATCGGTCAGATTATAAACAGATTATTTGGGTGCATGTAAACGAAGCTAATGATGCTTCCCTTAGCAACATCAACTGATAAACACAGACAGAAAGAAATCGGAAGGGAGAGGAGTGAGAGACTGAGGGTCAGGAGGAAACGGAGAGAGATAGAGAGCACTTTACAATGTGACGGGAGCCCAAAGTGGACTGAACTGTGCGCCATCTCAGCCACAGCCCAAGCTGGATCCTGTAATCGGGCCTCACCGCTGAAACCACTGCCGCTGCTGCTGGCAGCCAACACAGACGCGGCCTGGCCTCGGCTTGCCAGTTTGTTTACGCAGCATGCAGACCCAGCCATTAACAACGGGAGCCCTGTCAGGGAATAAAAAGAGACACTTTTCATGTCTGAGGCCTGTAATTGTGGCTCTTGTGTGATGTTTTTTTCCCGCTTCTGACCCCTAGCGCTGAGGTCGGGAAGCCGCTTAACATGGGGTTTAGCGTGGAGCAAACTACCCTGTATTTGGGACTGCGGTAATGCTGAGTGGTGCCTGGGCCCCTGCAGTTGTATGCAATGTCTATGGCTGCTGATTGATCTGACTGCAACACATAGACTATTATAACGGTTCCACAGGCATCCAGATCACAGGATGTATTCAGATGAGCGCGCAGTTGCTACTTACACTGTGATGTCTTATTTTCCTTCCTGCTCAGACTCTGTTTTGATATTTCATATGGTAGCAAGCTGTAAAAAGTATTGAAGCATTTCCTCTAAAACCCAGAGGCAGACAGACGTTCATGTCCCTCGCCTGCACTCATTGCAAACAAGCAGAAAACACTGCGCATACAATCCTACATGTGGGAATGTGCAGTGCAGTAAACTTGTGACAGCTGTTAATATTTATATCAAGCTCTTCTTTCCTCCTTCCTTTCTTTTTTTTACCATTTTTTTAAGAAATGCGAGATATAAAGTCAGAATTGCATAATAAAAAGTCAGAATTGAGTGATAAAAAGTCAGAATTGCGTGATTTAAAGTCAGAATTGAGAGATATAAAGTCAGAATTGCGAGATATAAAGTCGCAATTGCGTGATATAAAGTCAGAATTGTGAGATATAAAGTCAGAATTGTGAGATATAAAGTCAGAATTGTGAGATTTAAACTAGTATTTTTCCCCCCTTAGAATTGGCCTGATAAGTCGCAATTGCGAGTTTATATCTCACAATTCTGAGAAAAGATGTCAGAA
>JAOTRC010000002.1:8845529-8859364 GCA_027497675.1 Cyprinella lutrensis | reverse complement strand
ACCTAAAAATATCAAAATTGAAAATACTGTGGAAACAAAGACACCCACATCTTGGATGCCCTTGAGGTAAGCTAAAACATATCAAAACTTAATTTCAAAGTGAACTATCCCTTTAATATATTATTGTTCATAGTTCAGATGAAAAAAAAAACATTTAATGAAAAATATATAAATATAATGATTATATAAAATACATATTTACTAATAACGTTATATTATTGCATTTGGCAGACAATTTCAACCACAGTGACTCATATTGCATATAGAGTAGACTATACTCTACTATTGGAATGGAGCTACTGGAACACTATGAAAAAGTGTTCAAAAAGAAGTTAAATAAGTGACAAATGGTATTACGTAATTGACACGGACCAATCTTAGTTCAAAGGTGTTTAACAGAGAGCAAACTTTTCCGGAAACCTGTTTCGAACTCCCGAAATGAACACAAAACTAACGTTGTTTTGGCTTCATTTTGTTCGAAATGACGAAACGTCTTTGATTTCGCTTGAATAATATCGGGACCTTTTCCAATTCGCTTTTGGTGATTGCAATTCTAATTTATGCTCATGTGCAAAGTTGTGAAAACTGATTGCAAAAACACACCGCCACGATTACCATGTGAGAAGAGTCTGCTTTAATAGAGTGCCCTGGACTGCCTTCTGTGCCAGGCAGTGTCGATCTCGTGCAACATTCAGCTTCATTTGGAGGTCACCAGAGGCAGTCAGTGGTGTGTGGAGGATAAAAACACAATGATGAGGATTTAATGATATCCAGCTCCCCGGCTATTGATAGCCAGAGTCAATGGGCTGCGCTGTCAGTGTGTCTCTCAGATACACGGCAGCTTAGCAGGGCCTTTGTGAGATGAAAACATCAGAGATCAATAGGACACAAGGGAGAATCAATAACCCGCCCAGCGCCCTGTGGCTTTCCTGTGGAAGTGTCTCTCTCTCACACACACACACACACACTTTCCCTCGTTTTTATTGCGCTGTCAATGTACCATTAACCGTGCTCATAAAACATGCATCAGGCTTCGTCACAGGCATCGTATGCTAATGAGTGACTGCTAATGAATATGAATGTTCCCCTCATAAACAGAAGCTCTGTTTCATTACATCTCTTCACACCTCACTGGGTTCACAAAGGCTGCTTAGGATGCAATGTAAATCAGGGCTTTAGATGGGTAAAGCACACCACCGTTTACATTCAAATGTACCATAGTTTGCACATAAACTGCTCTCCCTGCAGTGCTCGACAACCAACAATGCATAATCATGAATTCACTGCAATTTTCAAACAAATGGCCCTTGATTTAAATTCCTTAAAGGGATAGTTCACCCCAAAATGAAAATCTTGTCATCATGTGGCTCCCTAACTCAAAGATTTTCTGAAAAATGTTTGTCCATGAAAGTCAATGGGGTCCAAAACACCATTTGACCCTATTGACTTTCATTGTGTGAACAAAAAACAATGAGACATTGTATATCTTGTTTTGTGCTCAACAAAAAAAAGAGAGTCAAACAAGTTTGGAACAACGTGAGAGTGAGTTAACAACAGAATTTTAATCTTTGGATAAACTATCCCTTTTAAAGCAACAGCGCCCATTATATTAAATGGCATTGAATGCTCAACACGACTCTCAAGACTTTTGAATCTGAAGGCAAGATGAAAAAGCAGTAATTCAGCATTCTTACACACCACTTTGGCAATTCGTTCTGAAGATGAGCGAGATTAATTACTATCGTTGAATGATGTGAAAGAGAGAATTGGATCTTAATTATGTTAACCTTAGACCAGCACCTTGTCTTTTAAAAGCGTAATTCAATGGTAAGAGAAAGATGGCTATTAAGATGCTGTTTTAGTATCCTTGACAGTCTCTGCCAGACACAGTGATCCAATTATCCATTTATAATTAATTCCATTAAAGTAAATGCCTCTGTACAAACACCATTTTTGATCATAGAGCGCACAGATCTGGTTGGCCATGACAGAGATTATTATTAAAGTTCATATTCATCTGGATGAATGTTTGCACCAAGACGGGACATGAGCACAAGGTTGAGGTCAAAGGTCATGGCATCTTCACGTGGGCTGCTCCAATGAGGTATATAGCAGAAGGAAAACACAACACATGCATTTATCCAATAAATAAAAAGGCTTGATGCCTTTGATGGAGTACCGCTCAATGCAGGCATTTAGTTCAGCCTCTCTTCGATCGCACTGTTGCTGCCAAAGGAGATGTTAGCCTAGAGAAACATTAATGATTCAACAGAATTGAAATGCACAAATACCAAAGCGAACCAGCCATTTTGCAGACAGGCCCCGAGGCCACTCCTCAGTTATTAAAAAAGCTAACATTATACATTCACATCACAGATAAGTCGGATCGCTCGTTCTCTCGTATTAAGCCTGTTTGGTCCGGTGGGGATTGATCAGAGGACGGAGCCGTCGAACAAACTTCTCTTTTGTCACGCCGTTGAAATATTCATAACATTTTTCATTATCTCCGCATTCGAATGCAACGGCGCAATCGCCTTGTTAGGGAGGAATCAGATACAAAATGAGAAATGTTACTCTTCAGTGGGAACGTCTTATGAATCGTCTGTCCATCAGCGAGGGAAGCCACAAGTGCTGGAGAATGAGAAGAGAGCAATTCCATGGCTCAGTGGCAGAAGCGGAAAGACAGAGAGACAATCAGTATTCAACAGAGTCAGAGTGCAAGGGGGCACCTGACTCTCTCTCTCTCTCTCTCTCTCTCCATTGATTGCTAACTCCACCCGTGCTGAAATCAGTCATAATGTAACAGAATGATTGCCACCAGAGCTCAGTTCAGGTGTTAAAGCTGACCCATAACGCATTATCCTTATCATGCAATTATTAGGCTATTTTGCTTCATCCCAAATTACCAAGAGACAGGGGCCCCCAAAATGATATTCAGGCACGTATAGGGACAGTTTACCCAAAAATAAAATAACATTTTGTCCTAATTTTTCATGTCGTTTCAAAACTGTATGCATTTCTTTCTTCTGCAGACCACAAAAGAGGATATTTTTACACAGTTTTGGTGGCTACTGACTTTCATTGTGTGGACAAAAAGGAAAAAAACAAGACATCTAAAAAAATTGTTATGCTCCACAGAGGAAAGAAAATCATACAGGTTTGAAGTGACAATGGTGAGTAAATAATTACAGAATTTTCTTTTTGCCGCACCTATCCCTTTAAGCCACTTCTTAAAAACATGTTTGTTTTAATTGTTCACATGAGATGAGAATGTGTTTTCTCATAAGGGCCACCATGTTGACATCATACAACCAGCTAAATCAAATTTTTTTTTTTACAGTAGCATGTGTAGATAAAAAATATTTTTTTATATATTATTTATTTAAAGAAATATACTCTGAGCACATTTACAGCTCAATCATAAAAAAAATATTTTTTTATTTTATTTTTCTGTATCAGAAGAGGGTTCTCAGCACTGACTATAACCGTTGAAACCGTTACTGTTAACATAGAAACGGTAGTCTGCATCTGGCATTGCTGGTTCTGTTCCTGATTATTATCTATTTAACAAGCTTCCCATCTTTCTCAAGGCCGCTGTTGTCCACGAGGTCAGGCCCACTTCATGCAGCACTGACTCCCTCAAAGCAGATATAATGACATCAGTTTGATTGACAGCATATGGATGTTTCCTTCCAGTACTGTAAACAAGTTGGGAAGAACCAGCTGCGCTTGAGTGCTAACTGACAGACACTGTTATGCAAGGGCAGATTGTTGCTACCCACACCTGTTCATCACCAGCCAGCACTTCCAACAGGTTAATATTTTATGTCATTCAGATTTAATAAATTAAGAATTCTAAGCAAGGTGAAGGATAATTCACCTCATTTGAAAAACATATATTAACTGAACTTTAAATGTCATGTTTCAATGACTTAAAATTTGCCATTGCTTATTTAGTTTGCCTAAAGCCTGTTTTATACGTCTGCGTCGAATTAACGGGATTCCCCCATCGCCGCAAACCCCTCTACGGGTTTATGTGCACCTCCAAAAAATTCTAACTACGCGTCGACGCAGACAACAAGGGCTGTGATTGGTCAGATTATACATCATTTCCGGAGTATAGCTTTCCGGTTTCCTCGTCCCGCTATACCACCATTTTTAAAGTGACCACTGCACTGTTTGTTTCAACAATGAATTAAGTTGTGGAACGTTTCATTCTTCTGCGATTAAACATTTGCAATAAAATCATTTGTTATTCAACGTCGATTAGCTTCAGCTGCAACAACATTCTCTCTCTTTCGCTCGCCATTAAGACCGTTTTAATTACAGATTTGCGCAAAACTTTTGTGATTTTTGCGAAATGACGGCGTTTCCATTTACCGATGTTATGCGACTAAAACGTATTTTTTTCCTCTCGCGATAAGTCATTCCAGAAATCATGGCAATGGACGTTGATAGGTTCATAGCCTGTATCACAGCCACCCAACTAGACAGGTGTTATCCAAGCATTAATGGCAGGGAAAGACACGGATATTTTCAAAATGCAAAGTCGAACACCAAAATTTTAATTTGAACTGTATGTTGAGCAAAAAAAATATATATATATATAGACAAATTTTTAGATATTTGTTTATGACTTTTTGCCCCTTTGTTAAACATTTACAGAATTCACAAATTAATACGCAAAAAATGTAGATTTTACTGTTTAAGTCAGGTGACTGTAAAATGCGCAAAACCTGTTTCCATTGCAGTTTTGCAAAATTATCCTTTTTTGAATTGCCTGAAAAACTTCCTCATGTGAGCGTAAATTTTTTTCTGCGATAAACGGGAGTCTTTGCGAAATGGACGTGTTTCCATTGTGCGTGTTTTCAATTCGCAATTTCAATTTGCACAAATTTGAAGGGTAATTTAAACGAAAGGAGAACCGGCGCATGGAACCAAAACAAATAGCAAAGAGATTTGCGCTCCACACACCCCCCCCCTAGTGTTCTGGCGGTGAAATGCACCACAATGCAATGCAACCTGGGCGCCGTAGGAGTGACGGCGTAGCTAAGACGCGGAGTTGACACAGAAGCATAATGGGGCCTTTACGTTAAAAAGCTCTATATGCTCTTATTCCACTTTTTTACATGTTCAATATGATGTGAGTTATACAAGAAAACCACATGGTGAACAAAGTGCTCATTATTTTCCAATAATAAAAGACAGTATCACATAAACATGCATGAACCAATCAAACACATTAAATAACTTTGACTTGCTACACACATACCCAAACACTAATGGTGACTAGGGCAATAATCAACTAACTGATCGATTTGAGTGATAGTAACAAGCTCATCACAAGACAAAAAGTTACTAAATGTGACGCATTCAATGTAGAGGAATCAATGGGTAGAGGATGAATGCGACCGAACACCCAACAAAAACCCACTTTTTCAGTGTATATTTCAGTGTATTTTATAAACCAACTATCAGCCAAGATAGGTAAAACCACAATAATAATAAAAAAAAACGTTCATCAGAAGGCCGAATTCTGACAGGCTCTTTCAGAGACTCCTGATTCAAAGAGAGCCCTGCTCCCACAAGCCCTTTAAAACAGAATGGGTGAAAACTGTGTTTCCTCAAACACAACAGTGCATAATCAATGTTGACAAGCTGGGAAATCAGATCTTACAAAGCTGGACCGTCCCCAACGGCAGAACATGCTCAAGCACTAACGAAAGCGGCGCTTTAATTCTCGGGCACTTTCAGCGTGGCTTAAAACTCAGGCAAGCGTTAAACGTGCACTGATCGTATATAGCCACAAAGTGAAGGTTAGAAGGACAGTGTGTGAGCAGCCAACTCAAGTGTTCACGAATCTCCACAGAGCTGCCTCACACACGCATCCCGAGCTATGCTAATTCACTTGTCCCAAACCCTCTCATCAACTTGCCCTCATTTTGAGGTCACTATCGCATGCGCCAGCACAAGAGCTCATCCAGGAAGCCAGAGAGTTTATAATGCGTGATTCTGGATGCACCCTCTGACAGCTGTCACTCAAGGACTCTCCACAACCCAACACTACACTGATTTGATTGCTGATCTTTTGACCCACAGCCTCATTCTGTCTCTGCTCCAGACATGAAGCAGCTCCCTTGAACAAGAGCTCGACTGCACTATGCCACGCTTAAGGGAGCCTCACACATACTCGGTGAGATGCAAATAGCTTATTATGCAATCTTTTATATTATAGCAATTTTTCATTGCCACTCGAGACGAGAGGCCGTGCAAATGAGACACGGTCAGGATGACAAGCGAAGGTAAGAGTCGCACCATACGTTATGTGATTTCACCATAATTGCTATGCTTCAAGCCCCTTCTTGACGTGAACACGGGGGGCACCGGGCTCCCAGAAGCCTGTAATCTGATGGCAGACACGCTGAACACTGCTAAGGGCCCCTCAACCTGCTGCCATCCATCTTACTGGAGACAGTGACACTGTGAATCGAGAAGCCAGATAAATCTACATCGCTCTCTTTTTAGCGTCAATGTCAAATTGCTGAATTACAAGTGCACTGAAGAAAAATATGTATAGGAACAATGTGTCGCCGAGAATTAAAGTGATCTCCTCAACTGAGAAATTCCATAAAAAGGATGTTAAAGCACCATGAAAAGTATCATCCATAACAGAACACTCACACCAAGGTTAAGGTAAAAAAATTGTCAGTGAATAGCATCTTCAAAAAGCTATGGCTCCAGAAGACTGAATGTAGCACGACGTACGTGGACCACTTTTATCTTGGCACATTCAATATACTGAAAATAAGCAATAGCAGTTTATTCTTTACAAAAAATCACATTTTGTTTTTCAGTCACATATATTGGAACAACTCGAGGGTGACTTAACTATAGCCTGGTTCAACCAGACTTGTACATTTCATTTACAGAGAGTATGGTATCTCTCCGTTGAGAAACATTTACTTCCTTGTAGGCGGTTCTCTGTTAAAGGAGTAGTTCACTTTTAAAAAAAAACTTTTGCTGATAATTTACTCAGCCCCATGTCATCCAAGATCTCCATGTCATTCTTTCATGGAGAAAGAGGAAAAGAAATTAAGGTTTTTGATGAAAACATTCCAACATTTTTCTCCATATAATGGACTTTACTGGTAACCAAACAGTTCAAAGTCCAAAAAAATGCAAACTGTTCAAAGGGCTTTAAACTATTCCAGACTATGAATAAGGGTCTTATCAAGTGTAACGATCGCTCATTTAAAAAAAATAAAGTTTAAGTTTTATAAGCTCAAATGGTCGCCTTGCTCTGTTCTGTGATGCGCGTTCGTGACTCTCTTGTTCAAACTCGTTCATCAAAATGAATGAATCGTTTTCCAAGTCAATCCGTTCATTTCGTTCGTTGAATGAACCAAATGACATGAAAAAAGATTTGTTCATTTTGATAAACGAGTTTGAACAGGACGTTTAAAGCCTTTTGAACAGTTTGCAGTTTGCACTGAAACTGTCTTTTCGACCTTGAACCGTTTGGTTCCCAGTAAAGTGCATTATACGGAGAAAAATCCTGGAATGTTTTCATCAAAAACCTTAATTTCCTTTTCGACTGAAGAAAGACATGGACATCTTGGATGACATGGGGGTGAGTAAATTATCAGCAAAAGGTTTTTTTTTAAGTGAGTTTTTTTTAAAGTTTTTTTAAGCTTTGCCTTTAAAGTTCAAAACTATTGGATCTGGCCAGAGTCACTCAGGATCTGCCATAGCCAATCGCTAACATGTGGTCGTAACGTATGTCATGCGCCGAAACCGGCCAGAAACAACAAGTCAGAATGATCAGAGGATTATGTTTACAATAAAATGTCTGTCAACGAGAGATGCAGGTTTTACTCATCTATGAACAATTATTAATTCGAAATGTATATTTGACAGTAAGGACAGTGATATATTCATTCAACTGTCGAAGCTGGGTCTAATCATTAAAAACGGACGCCGCTGTGATCGTTTCTGATCTACATTTTTGTTTATGACATTTTAGTTTTTTTATTAAAACAAATGAACCATTGTAATCTAAAACTAAAACTCTAAATTATGGTCTTCAAATTATGTGTTTTCACATTTTTATTTATGACATTTATTTAAAAAAAATTGTAACAAATTTTAATGATTTACAACACACTGTAAAAAATAATCCTGTCAAAAAAACGGTAAACCACTGGCAGCTGTGGTTGCAAAGGATCATGAACCATGTTTGTGTGGTGAAACGTATCTGTAATACAAAGTGGAGGTAACGCATTGTTTAAACTGTCCTATGAAGCCAGGGAATGAGAGAAGAGAACATAAAGTGTCCTTAGTTTGGGCAAAACTATCTAAAGCTGAAAAAAAACCACCATGAATTGGATTACAGGGAAAATCTTAATGTTGGCTGAAAAGTAGGTTAAGAAAACTTTTTTTCTTATTTTCCATTAAGACTTTAAAGTTCGAACGTCCATTTTCTGGTGATGATGCGGTCAGGGCACACTGTGAAGAAGTGATCCATAAAGACAAAGTGATATAACTCCTCTTCTAGCTGAGTTCCTAGAGGATTTGCTGAATTTAATATTTCATGAGGGACATTTTGTAGACTCCGGCCAAATCTAGAAACTAACGAGTTGAAACACAAATCTAAAAGACACCCTGCTCTCAGCAGCCGGTGAGGGGCCCATTAGTTTCAGTCGGGTTTTGCTGCACGGTTTAGCCTATGGGGGCCTGTTCAAGGCCTATGAAAAAGCAGCAGTGGTGTGTGAGCGTGGCGTGTAAACAGGCCTTTAATCAGGGAATGGTTTGGGGAGAGCTCTTTTTAATCTGTGATTATAACAGCAGATCAATGCGATTCCCGCTTCAAGCTGTGTCCAAGACAAAAAGGAGGATTTGCATCAAATATTCATAAGCAATGCTTCCTAATGGTTCTCCAGCCAGAGCCGATTTGGGGGTTTTATTATAGGATAGTGCAGAGTCAATGAACTTACTGGAATCTTTTAATTACAGGGCAGTGCACCTCTGCCGTCCCAGACGATTTCACTGGGGGTTTCTCTTGATCTGCTTGTTTCAAAGACCTGCTGGTTAATATGCAGAATGCACTTGTGTATCGTCACAGAGACTATATTCAGTTATATTCATATAAGTTCATCCAAGCATTAGGAGTATAATCACACTGATAGTGTGTGTGGATCAGGAGTGTTACTACATCATCTTGGTTAAAATATTGAATGTGTCCTTGTTATTATACATTTATGTCATGTCAATTACCAACATGTACTTACTATAAGGTTGGGTTAGAAATAGAGTTTGGTTTAGTTGCTCTTGCATAATTTACTGTTATTATACAGTAACATGTTACATAATATATCAGTAGACTATAAAATAAAGTGTTATCGAGAATATCTATCCAAAATAAAACATAAAGAACATATTTCTACCAGTGTTTCAGTGCCACTGCAAAATATATCATTACCCGAGTTGTGAATGTGAGTCAGAAATCTGTAATGAATATGATAAATAAAGCAGTATAACAAGAAAAAAATGACGAGAAACATAGTTCTGCTGAAATTAATAATGGAGTTAAATTCAGAAACAAATGAGTGAATCAAACACCATTTGAAAAACCAGTGTAGTCCAGTTGAAGGGGTCATGAACTGTTTTTTTAAATTTTATTATACTGTTGTCTGAGGTCAACTTATGACGTTCGCTTAGTTTTTGCATTCAAAAACATCAAAATGAATAAGTTATAGGCTATTTTCTACCCTAGTTTTGAGCCTAGCTGAAAAACGCTCAGTTTTTATGGGCGTCTCGCACTGAAGACTTGGAAGTAAACGCCCACTGCTGTTGAGTGGAGAACAGTTTTGCATATTATAATTAGTTTCGACTCACCCGTCGACTCGACTCGCACTTCCCAGATAGCACAAGTCTATTTGATGTGATATTTACATGAGGAAGACGTATCCTTTCAGATGTCAAATAGACGTTTAGAAGATGTCTTTAAGATGTAATGATTTAGAATGCATGTGAAACTGACATCTTCTAAACGTCTATTAGACATCTGACGGGAAGCGTCCTATAGACGTATTGCAGATGAGCAAACACTTAAAAATACGTCTTCCAGATGTAAAAATCACATCAAATAGATCTGGGTTGTGAATTCAGTGTAAGACAAACACGTTTGGAAGAAGTATTGACTCATTTTGATATGATTTTTAAACAAACAAAAAAGTTAGCCTATATAGTGTACCTTTAATGCAGTAATGCAATTGGTTACTTAGGATGCAGGGATATCAGTCATGTTCCAAAAAAGGCCTGCACATTTAAAAGAAATCAAACAATAATTTTTTTTTCCCAATAGGTCATTTTATTTAAAATATTATGTTACAATGTTTCAACCTACATGATGTTTCTCAAAGTTTAATTTTTTTATAACTCTGGTTAGTTTAACCCTCACACACTTCAGATATAAAACTATTGTATCCGGTTATTGTTAATTTACGCCATTATCTAGGCAACATGAAATAATGCACGCCTGTTTATCTCCTTCACATATGCATTATATCTTTTGTCATACAAAGCCCCTTCCTGAACCCACCGCACAGACCAGTCCTCGTTTCAATCCCCTCGATTCAGCAGAAAAATAAATTAACGTTTTCAGTCAGAAAAGCTACAAAGACTCTGTCAGTACTACACACAAGCAGTAAAATTTTACAGATGAAGCACAGAACACAAACAAACAGCCGTTAAACTTGACGGTATTCATCCCGACATAACCGATTTTGGGGAAAACACTCAAAACGTGATTAATACTTTCAAGGTGGGTCAAAAGTTAAGAAAACACTCAGCGGATGGATACGAGTATGTTAGTGTCTTACGTTTTAAAACTGAAGAGTTATGATGAAATTTAATGGTTGAAGTTCAAGTTAATGACAAAAAACGAACAAATAATCATCCATGTTATAAATACATTCTGGTACATTCATATTATTCCCTCTCGGCACATTGACACGAAATAAGAAACACTGACCAAACAATTAATATTATAGCGCTGGTGAACATTACGAGGCGGAACACTTTTGACATTTTCCAGACAATACAAAAAGTGTCGCACCTGCACTCCTGACGAAAGGACAAAATTACACGACACAAGCCGAACTTTTTTTTTTCATTCACATTGATAAACTGTCTGAACTAATCAAATATGGAAATAATCAAGACTGAGGACAAATCAAGTTTTTGTAAATACGCTTAGACCGCAGATGCTACCGTGCTGTTGTAATAGGAGCTTTTACTCTAACCAGAGAGCAATCTGATGTAGCACACACACACACACACACACACACACACTATACAAACTCACTTATTGATCAAGGTATCGTAGCCAAGGTGGCTTAGCATTTAGATGAGGATAAGCTCATTTATCACAGTATTGTGCTGGAATGGAATGGTGAAAGCTTCTGACTTGCATTAAACATGAATGTCTGTTAAGAAAATGTTAAGCTGTGCCTTGTCCTGTGATGAGGGGGGCGTCTAATAGTTCTCTGCTATGCATTAAAAGAAGAGAGTTACAACAAGAGAAATCGCTCAAAAAAAAAAACCCTGGTTGTTATTCTAGCACACTGTGGGGAATCTGCACATGAGTTTGAGACTAGTTGCCTTTGCTTTCTAAGTTCTTATTCTAGGAAACACACGAGAGGACTGAGATCACAGTATTCTCAGTCGGGTCCGACGTGGTGCTGTTGTCTCTCTGTGAGGAAAACCCCTGCAGTCTCGAACAATAAATAACACAAAAACAAACTCTGACGGATGACGTTCCCTCAGAGGCTAACGCATAAACTGAACAGAAATAAACTGTATCTTGAGCGCAGCTGCTACTGTGTTTGATGCTGAGGCCCCCTACAGGTCGTTTGTGCGAACTACACTTAAAGGGATACTCCACTTTTTTTGGAAATAGGCTCATTTGACCACTCCCCCAGAGTTAAACAGTTGGGTTTTACCGTTTTCAAATCAGTTTCTGGTCAGACAGTTTCTGGTCTCATTGACTTCCATAGTAGGAAAAAATATACTATGGAAGTCAATTAGAACAGAAACTGTCTGGTTACTGATATTCTTCTAAATATCAGAAAGTCAGCTGAATGGATTCAATAACGTTAAAACTCAACTGTTTAACTCTGGGGGAAGTTGTAAAATGAGCGTATTTCCAAAAAAAAGTGGAGTATCCCTTTAACCTTAAAGGGATAGTTCACTCACTCAGAAATGAACATTCGGCCTTTTCGTCATTTACTCACCCCCCAAGTTGTTCCAAACCTGTATGAATTTCTTTTTTCTGCTGAACACACACACACAAAGATATTTCGAAGAATGTAAGTAAGCAAAAATAGTGGGGCCCCATTGACTTTAATTTTACTATCAATGGGGTCCATCAACTGGATTTGGAACAACTTAAGGGTGAGTAAATGGTGGCAGAATGTTCATTTTTTGGTTAAACCATCCCTATAATATCAGTTCCTAAACAATCCTGTCCTTAATTACACAATCACACACACACTTCTCATGTCACTGCTCCAACAGACTTGTTTACTCCTCATTTAATTGAAATAAAATTAATAAGAGCTCTTTTTAGTCAGCAATACTGGGAAAATCAAGCAATAATGCCATCACAATATTATTTTAGAGATCCCACACTAATTGTTTGTGTGGTGACCTTGCTACACAAATTCTTATTTCGTTTTGTTAAGGCATGACGTCCCCCTCCCATATATATATCTATATAGTTTCGTCAAACAACTGTTAAGCGGCTGCCATTCCAAATCACAAAGTGGTCATTTGTTACTACGCTGCCCTGATAACAGTGCCGATTCAGCTCTACCTTAGGTACTGCTCTCCAAAATCCAGCCAGTAGACTTAAAGAATAGCTCGTCTCCTAAACCAATGACGTGGAAGATCTATCGATCTCGTCCTATGTGGTATTTTACATGTACTTGAGCAAGTTCAAAGTATCTATTTATGAAATGACAGAAGAACCCATCGGTGCTCTCGTTCTGTGGTAAAACATCCCTGCAGCCTCTACTTCGCCATGATAATGGCATTTTGCGTTGCTGTGGTTGCCATATGGAAAGCTCTGCATCTGAAAGGCACACTTTTGTCTCCGTGGAAACATGGTTGTTATGGTGTCACTGGGATGTTGCCGTGGTAACATGGTCATTATGGTGGTCTGCTCATGTGCGATGATCCAGCGCAATTTATGCTGTTCCACAGGGGTCTAGAGAGGGGTTTTTAGGAAGTGGCAATCTCGCCCCCTAGGTGGCGCCATCCCTTCTGTTGCTCCAGCGGCGAGATGTAATCTAAAATACAGAAGTATTTCATTCGCTTTACTAAACATTTAAAAGGGTTTGAAAAGCTTTTTTTAAATCTTAAATCCCCATGCCAATGGATTTATAAATTCTGCTATCTGTTTTAAAGGTTCTCTAAATTTAAAATCACATTTAGTGTTAGGAGAATTACATTCCTGTTAGGGTACACACCGGTCATTTTCAATGGCCTAGAATGGAGCAACTTGGGCTCACGACAATGAATTCTACTCGCCTTATCTACAATCTTGAATTCTACAATCACATCTAACATAAAAGTGTGTGAAATAATTTGTTTTTGTACAGTATATACACACACACGCAAACTTTTATGTTAGATGCGATTAGATAATTGATTTGACAGCACTAATATATATTAGTATTAGTGCTGTCTAATACTTATATATATATATATTATATATTTATATCTTATATTTTTATATCTTTTATATTTATATATATATTTTTATAAAATACATC